>BLKR01016483.1:0-26428 GCA_011170035.1 Teleogryllus occipitalis | reverse complement strand
TTATTTAGTCAAAAAACAGTCAAAAACTGTATGTGACGTATGGGGGAGAAAATCATCTGCGCACGCTTTCTTGAGTTTCAGAATCCCTTCCCAACAATTTAACTATTAATAGTTGAAAGATTTATAATAATAATAATAATAATAATAATAATAATAATAATAATAATAATAATAATAACAACAAATTTTAAAAAGCGAGAGATTAACATTTCGAAAACTAGATATTTTCGTTGCCAAATTATAGAAAACTTATTTTTAACGGTAAAGAAACGAACAGACTTGATTTTTCTGTATTGTTAACAAAATAGAAACTCGCCCTAAGCTCTACTACCACTACAAGCAAAGGAAAGTTCAACAAAGCGTGCGCATAGTGAAACTACATTTACGTCCAGAAGCAAATCAAGGACCATCTCAGCATTTGCTCAATGGATCAGGGAAACTGGACAAAAACCTGATCGAGATGGGGGTCATTGACCCGGAAGTACATTATTTGTTACAGGCATATTGAGTCTTTTTTTAAAATTATATAATGCAAATGTAAACTAATTCATTATACTATATCTTGTTTTTGTTAAAGTAAACATTGTTTCTTTTTGGCGATCAGTATAGTCTCTAATTGTATAGAAACAGTTTTGCAGCAGAAAAGATTTTACTTTTAATTTAAATTTGTGTACCAATTTTAATTGTTTAATTTCATCTGGCAATGCATTGTAAAGAAGCGTACATGTATTGTATGTGGATTTCTTGTAGTGAGCTGTTGATACTGACACTTGATGAACATGATTTCTACGTCGAGTATTGTAACTATAAATATCAGTATTACATGAAAATAAGTTCCCACCGTTAAGTAAGTCAGTTTTGACAAATACTACAGACTCATAAATAAATAAGCAAGGCAATGGTAAGATTCCAACTTTACCGATGTCATGATCTCAACTCACTGGATCTTGCGTGAAAGTACTGACATAGCCGGGCGGTCGGTAGACTGGCTGCTCCACTTTTCATGCACCAAGGGTGTTTCACCTTCAACCCTTTTACAGCAACAAAACCCATCATCTAATACTGCTTTAAATCCCCCGAAACCTTCAGCCTTTCATGAACGCAAATCGGCTTTTTCCCTTCCACGTTAAATAATTGTATCACAGCACGTTGTCGTGTATGTACGCAAACATCTACCTTTTTCTAACCTAAATGCAGTGATCATATTTGTTACGTTACCAACCTGTTATTGCGGTGTATTGTATTAAAAGGTTTGAGACATGGGACCAAGCACAAAATTTGTAGGATATTAAATAATTTGGCGATAATGCACACATTATGGAATACTCGGATGGGAGATCGTCAGAAGTAGTTTTCTTTCTGACGGTCGCTAATATTTTCTCTTTACAGAAAGAGAATGAAGATGATTCTTCGTAATAATGACGAAGGAAAGCGAGTCCCTGCTTGGCGCTCGACGTCCGTTATTTCTTTTTTCCGCAGTCACTGTCAAATGCGATTTCCTTAAAATTTGGAATAATGCGCTTTGGAGTTATTAAAAAGGACTTGGGCGTAAGGATTGGTATTATTTTTCATACTGTTTCAAGTTGGTGACAGATTTAATGGTTATTTTTTAATGTACTGTTAAGTTTGTTTTACACAATTCTATTTAAACGTTTCAGATACTCCTAATCAATTTAGGCTTAACTGTTCATCCCTACCAGCAATGCCATGATTAACATGTGATTCAATAACTGCCAGCTCCATAAATATCGAAAAACAGTTTTAGTCATTCCAATGATGACGTATTAAAGGATATTATTAATTGCTTGATAGATTTTCAAAACTGTCTCGGCACGTGTATTTTATGGAAGATTTTTTACTCACATGCGTCATAGCACTTTTTAAAAATTTTGTTGGGATGGTTTCAAAATTTATTTGAAAGAGAAGAGTCCCCCAAAATACCTCGAAGAGAAAGTGTTGAAAGCCATTCGAGTACTTAATCATATGCGTCGTTACGTCAGCTTTCAAATGACACATACTATATTTGGATATCCTCAACGGTGAAACATTTATGATGTTAGTTCTTATTGAAACACATGTTAACGAGAGCATATCTGGTGGGAATGACCCGAAAGCAGAAATTTTGATATCAGATATGTTTGTTTTCTTCACAATATGCCACATCACATGTATTTGAAAGGTTTTAAGATTCGAAAACTGCATAATTTGTTTTTTGCTGCATTTAGAATCTGCCCTACTCGAAATTAAAGTTATTTCGCCAAGGCCTTTTATAATTATTTTAATGTTATAAAATTATTATAATATAATATAAATATATTATATAATAAAATTATGATTATAATGAAGCCTAGGCGAAATAACTTTTATATCGGAGATGGATTCGTGGGCGGGCGGTGGGAGGCTGCGGTGTATGGTTTACATGGGGCGTGGGAGAAGTGCGCAGCGGGGCGATGAGGGGTTGAGGGGGGGTGAGTCGGAGGCGGAGGGTGACGTTCCGGCAGGGTGGCGTGGGGGCGTAGCGAAGTGGATGCGGGTGAAGCGTTGGTTGATTGATTGGTGATTTCAGGCGTGTCAACGGTCAAGGTCATTAATCCTGTAAATGTAGTCATGTTTTTATCGCGAAAGATGGCGGTGATCTTCCCCCACTGGATGGCGAGATCCGGCGCCGACCTACCGTCGGTTAGTGGGGTTTCCCCCTAACCAGGACTCTCCCACCAGCGGGGCACCGCCCCAGCCGGGACAATCTCTAAGCTCCCGAACGGTCTCCCGGAATATCTGGTAGTGTAGTGCATATTAGTGTAAGTGTGAGTGTAAGGAGAGAGGAGAGCGCAAGGAAGAGGAAGGTAAGATAGCGCACGGTTTGTGGCCCGTTTGTTAGGGTACTACTCCGGCATTCGCTTGGTGTTGATTGGAGAAACCACGGAAAACTACCAATCAGAGCAGCCGGCCGCTAGAATTCTCCTCCAGACAGCGACTGAATTCGACCTACCTGAAAAGTTAGTATCGACAATCCTGCCGCCGTCAGGACTCGAACCTACAACCTCCCGGTCGACTGAATTCGACCTACCTGATAAGCTAGTATCGCAAGTCCTGCCATCGTCGGGACTCAAACCTAGGAGCCCCATCAGTGGATGCCCTGCGCCACCTGCGTTGTGGTTGTGGGAAAGCGCGAACCGCGAGAGGGGGCCGGAGGGGGCGTGGCGGCGCCGCTGCTGCCTCCGCCTGCGCTCTGCGCTCGCGAGGAAGCGCCTGTCGGCTCCGCGCCGCGCTGGCAGACAGCTGGGGGCGGACGGCGGAGGGGGAGGGGAGGGGCGTGTGCTGGCGCTGGAACGGGGCCAACGCACGGCCGCAGCGGTGGCGGCGCCGCGGCGTCTCCTCAACCTCTCCATTGAACAGTCTCGGCACAGCAGCGAACAAACCAATCCCAGCACGCGCTGCCCTTTACTACGTTTTTTTATTTGCTCACTGGAAAACATACCGAACCTTTCAGGTACTAATTATTTATATGCCCTCCTTGATTGCTAATAAGTTCATTTATATTATCAGGCATTGACTCTACTGAAGTTAAATACTGTTTTTCATTTTTCGGCCATGAAATCAGGCACTGTGACTTAAAGGTATATTTTTCTTTCACTTTTCATTTTTTCGAGTCTCTTTCTCACTACAAACCATAGATTTTCGATTGAATTTAGATCAGAAGAATTTCCTGGTCACTGGAACACTTGAATATTGTTCATTTTGAAAAAAACAAACTTTCTTTGATGTTCACTAACAACATGAAAGATGAAGATAGCGCAACAATGAGTCGATTGAATTTCACAACAAGGCAGCTGCGTACCAAAACAGTCTTATCAAATAATGAAAATATTACGGTAATTCCCTCTGTTCGGATTAATTTGTTCACTATTGTAAGTGATTTTCTGTCTAGAATCTAGATACCTGTTTTTTCTACGTATACGGTATTTTTTAAATAATAAGCGCCGAAACAGATAGGTCAACGTTTTTGTGAAGGATCAGAGTGTCATTGAAGCAAGATAATAGGGAAGCTGATACTATATTAAAATAAATGTATGAAATTGTCGTTTAAATACTTGAAGTGTTGATTAGAAAAACCAAAAGTGTCAAAAATACTGATTTTTAGAAGATGGAAAAAATTCTGTAATTTATTTCACAACATAGGTTTGAAATAAAGTATTGTTTTATATTTAGGTATCTGTTATATCCTCCAATTTTTTAAAAGGCTTTTATTTTCATTTTCTAAAGACTTGCCAGAAAAAAAAGTTTGGCAATATTCATTTTTGCAGAAAAAAACCTTGAAAATAATAATTTTCCTGAGTGGTAGCCAAAATAACGCTTATTTATGTTGATACCCTCATAAAGAATACAAAAACAAATTTTACTTACTTACAGTGCACAAAATAAACAATACTAGGTAGCTTGTAGAAAAAATGGCAAGTCTTATTTTTGCAATCAATCCTTCAATTGCATGTCGATATCTGATATGTTTATAACACATTTCGTATGTTTATAGTCGCGTGTACTATTTTTCAAATTTCTCTATGCCTAAGCATGACTGATGCTGGCAAAACCGTCGATAGACAAACATAAAAATAAAATTTAAAGACATTACGATGTAAACATTGCCATATTGTGCAGAATTCTCCTTCCAGTAATAATGTTTATGATGTCAACTTATACAATTTACTCAAATTAACATAGAAATTACCCGGTCCCCTTTCCACTATTGGCAATACAAATGAGCTCACTAATAATATGCAGATTAATTACATTATAGCATAGGGCGGCGCCTCATGGGTGGGCAACTTGTTCTACATCCGAGACAAAGGCATTACCTTGTGAGGTGTCAACATCCCCACTTTTGCTGCAGATGGTTGCTTCTACTTATTCGTGTAACTAGTATAGAAAGTGAATCTTTGGCATACGAATGAAATGTTGACGAACAAGGCGCCGAGAGCAATCGACGTTTTGAAATGAATATGCCAAAGACACTATCGTACGAACTGTGACTTGTTTTTTTTTGTACGAATGCATGGAAACTTACAAGTATATCCCCTTGATAATTCTTCACATGCGAGGCAGGAGCCATGTAGTTTTATGTTGCCTCAGTAATTAGTTTACTTTGTAATACCCAATTGCTTAAATATGGCCATGACTTTGCCGTACGCGTATAGCAGATCCCTTTTTGACGTACGCCTACCGCAAACACTTTCCAATCAATAAATAGTGAAGATACTAGTTTCCGCGCTCGATTGTCGAAAATAATAGTTTACAAACCCAGATGTGCCCCTGAAAAGAAAGCTATTAGTGAGTTGTGATCTCTTGCTTGCTTCTTTTTGGCAACTTATTTCGGAGAGACGTGTATTCCTTTCGCTCCTTTGAGAGGCGCAATCTGCTCTGCCTGCCGTCATGTGTGTATGGAGCCTCGCACCGGAGCCGCCCTTTGTGGGGCGAAATGGGTCAAAAGGGCCAGCGAAAGGTAGCTGCATGCAGTGCGTGGAAGCCGTTAGTGATTTACTCACCAGAGCAAAACAGCCACTGTTATTAAACGCACGTTCTCTTAGCGTCTGTTGCTCTGGGTCTTGTGGCAAGAACAGTGTTCCTTCTACCTGCTTCTTTGCCGCATGCTTTCACTCGTTATGCTCTCAACAATTTACCGGTTTCTATTCAGATTCTAATTCAGTTGCAAAATTAATGTTTATTAGGTTATAATAAAAGTTGTTGGAATTTTATGTCTATTAAAACATACCTATTGGTAGGTGTAAAAAAGGTTTGACAGTTCCTGTTCGGTGCTGCTTCGGCTAAATATACAAAAAAAAATTATTTTCAAAAGAAGATCTCAATGAATTATGCAAAATTATTTGCTAGAATATTTTGCAAGCGTTTTATTTTTGTGTACATTTTTGTAACGTGGCAGGAATATGTAGGGGGCGCAAAAATGCATTTTTCGTGTTTTTGTAGTAGAATAAATTAGGATACGTTTGATTTGGGCGATTGGTGTCATGAAACCTCACCGTGATGATGTCTTAGCATTTGCATGTGTTTTATGAAGCACATGCGTTCGCGTGTGTTTTCGTGCTATTCAGGGGCTCTGAGAGGGGAGTGAGGGAAGAGAGAGCTCAGCGTAGAAGCCGACGGCGTGGGGGAGCGGGATCGGGGTTTTGAGATGAGTGAAAGCGATCGCTAGATTGAATGATTCCCAGCGCGGAAACGGTTAAGGTCATTACTCCCGTAGGTGTAGTGCCTGCTTTTTGTCTGGAGGTGGCGGTGGTCTTCCCCCGCTGAACGGTAAGATCCAACGCCGACCTACCGTCGGCTAGCGGGGTATTCCCATCAACCAGGTATCAACCTGCAGCGAGGCACCGCCCCAGTCGGGACAAGCTCTAAGCTCCTGAACGGTCTCCCGGTTTATGTAGTAGTTTAGTGCATGCTAGCGTGTGTGCAAGTAAAGGGAAAGAACAGGACAAGGAAGAGGAAGGAAAGATTGCGCGCGGTCTGACTCCTTTGTTGGGTACCGCTCCGGCATTCGTCTGCTGTCAGATCCGAGACAGAGACAATATCAGAAAACAGGAAACGTACGGAATAGCACGGATAACTACGGATCAGAACAGCCGGCCTCCTCCAGAGGGCGTCTGAACTCGACCCCGCTCTCTAGCTAGTGTGGGGAAAATCCAGAGTGGAACCGTGGGACCCCCCGGACAGAGGCCGTGCTGCGGCATCAGTTGACGCCCTGCGCCACCTGTTATAGAACGATCTTCCTAAGGATGAGCCAAAGTGACAGTTCGCGAAAACAAGTGAACATCACATGTATTTCAGAGAAGTATCCCTCCGCCGCGACAGCTGTTGAGTCCCTTCGTAAAGTGTTTGGTTATGGTTCCTGAGAAGACATCATTATCCAGAAGTCTAAGAGTTTCGCTGAGGTATATGCACGTATGCGAGTCCGGGAAATATTTAAATTTAATTACGTCTGTGGAAAATCTCTTAACATGCTTTCACAATCAGTAAAAGAAAACTGCCACGAATGTAAATAGAAAGCTCTCAATCGCAGCTCGCCACACAACAGCACAAAGGCCGGAACCGCATGCATCGGCACGCATCTCGCATTCAAGTCTCGGTTTTAAAATAAACATAATATTTATCACACAAAAAGTAAATTCAATGTAATATATGAAGAAAAAAAGAATTTTTACAGAAGAGCACATAACACCGCACTTTCAATTATTTCTCAAAGCGCATTGTATTTTCGTCGGACGAGGACATTACAAAAGGAAGTGTCGAAGCCCTTTACAAGTTAGCCAACTGCCTACGAACGAATGCGGGAAGGGATTCTAATGGGCTCGAGGGCCCTACGACCACAGAACCTTCAGTTATGTTGCCAGCACTAGCTGTCACTTTGGCTCATCCTTAGGAAAATCGCTCTGTAGGAGGCGGCGCGCGGCGGTGGGCGCATGTGGGTGCAGGTGGGTGCAGGTGGGTGCAGGTGGGTGCAGGCGGGCGCAGGCGGGCGCAGGCGCAGGTGGGCACACGTGGGCGGCAGGTGGGCGGCAGGTGGGCGGCAGGTGGGCGGCAGGTGGGCGGCAGGTGGGCGTAGGTGGGCGCAGGTGGGCGCAGGCGGGCGCAGGTGGGCGCAGTTGGGCGCAGTTGGGCGGGTGGGTGCAGGTGGGCGGGGAGGAATCGGGGCGCGGCGGAAGGGCAGCGGGGGCGGCGTCTCGGCTGGCGTCACTCCGCGCGGAGCTAATTTACGTGGCGCCCGCCGTCTGTTTACATACAATGCGCGCGCGGCCACGCGTTGCCCGCCGCGCCAGAGGAGAGCTTTACGCCGTGAGGATAACAAACGGCCAACAGCTCGCCCGTCGCCTCGCTTTGCACACTTCTAGCGCGTGTTAGTTGTGTTGTTGGCGGTGTGTCGTTCAATAAATTCCTTAATATCGTATTATGAAAAAATGTAAGCAGGAAATGCTGATGGTTGCAATACGTGTACCGTCTTAGGTAGTTCAGGACATCGACTGATGTCTCTGGCTGGGAGGTTCCATGGTTTGAGTCCTGAGGATTTTCGACACTTGCTTGATGCTTGATGCTGACTTGGTTGCTTTTTAGTGATTCCGGCCAGTCAACAGCTTAGATAATTAGTCCCATACGTTTAGTGCATGTTTTTTCCTCGGAAGATGGCGGTCATCTTCCCCCGCTGTATGGTGAGATCCGGCACCGACCTACCGTCGGCTAGCGGGGTTTCTCCCTAACCAGGACTCTCCCCCCAGCGGGGCACCGCTCCAGCCGGGACAAGCTCTAAGCTTCCGACCGGTCTCCCGGAATATGTGGTAGTGTAGTGCATGTTAGTACGTGTGGTTAACACGAAGACATCCCCACGCCGTATTCTGGTCTTCTCAATCTGAGAAGGGAGTTTTTTCAATGTCACACTGCAACATATAATGGGGCATTGCAAGGAAAACGCACATTACAATCTTGCCCGACCTGGAATCGAACCCGCAATCGCGTCATGGCAAGTGAGCACGCTGTCCAATGAGGTAAACCGCGAGGTACAAAAAATGTATTACTAACAAATAATTGCCTGGGCGGCCAGTGGCTTATCGGCGAAGTTTCTCACCCTCATCTTCTGAGTATCAAGGCTCAAATCCTTGGTACACAATGTTGAATTCGTTGTAAATAAATCGTATACGAGTAGATTTTAACGGTGTTTTCGCGTTTTCCAAACCTCTAGCACTCACTTGCTGCATCTCATATTACTTTTCTCAGGTCTGTCCCCCTCTCATTACTCTCGCATTCATCTCCCTCCCTAGAAAGCTTTCTAGTCGCCGTGCAGTCGCAAATGGCGTGGCTGCGCAGCGCCCACTCTGATGGGCTTCCCATTAAACAAGCCACACGATAAATTAATAACATAAAATAAGTTATATATTTGTCATAAAAAATTGTAACTAGCTTCGGGAAATGAAGGGCTTTGGTGATGTCCTTTAGGACATTTGAGTTCCTGAGGAGATTAGATTCTTTACAGATTTGATGTGAAGGGAAGATATTGCCAGTTCCATCTTGTAAGAACAGGGCATAGGCTTTTGAAAATGAATTATTTTTTTAGGAAAGTTCGAGGCACATATTCACTGGATTCATTGCAACACTGAAATATTATATTATCCGCCTTTCCAATCACTTATCACCCCTGTCCTAGACACCTGCCTCTCACGTTGTCTCCCTCTGCGCACCCCTTTGTCGCTCTTGGCCTCGTTTCCTCGCTCGCCCCGACCAGCGCCTCAGTCGGCCCCGCTGCCCTCCCGCCCTCGCACGCCCTCAGAAACCTCGCCTCCGCACCCGGTATCAGTTCCCGCACTCACTCGCCTAGACCTCTCCTTCCTCCCCCTTCGCCGGTCCATTTCCGGCCGGACGCGGTCTATTTCCCCGTCGAGGCCTGTGGGGTTCCCCATTTCCCACTTCACGTCTACCCTGGCGATGGTCCGTGACTCTCTCTCTGTCTGTCTCTCTCTTTCTCTCTCTTTCTCTCTCTCTTTCCCTCTTGCTGTTTCTCTCTCTGTCTCTTTCTCTCTTGCTATCTGTCTCTCTGTCTCTTTCTCTCTCTTTCTCTTTCTCTTTTTTTCTCTTTCTCTCTCTCTTTCTCTCTCTTGCTATCTGTCTCTCTGTCTCTTTCTCTTTTTTTCTCTTTCTCTCTCTTTCTCTGTCTCTCTCTACCTCTGACTCTCTCTCTGTCTCTCTCTGTCTCTCTCTCTGTCTCTCTCTGTCTCTCTCTCTGTCTCTCTCTGTCTCTCTGTCTCTCTCTGTCTCTCTCTGTCTCTCTGTCTCTCTCTGTCTCTCTGTCTCCCTCTCTGTCTCTCTCTCTCTCTGTCTCGTGCAATATCCCATCTCGTTCTACAGCGGCAAATGGCCGAACGTCTGGTTTGATATGCCGGCTGCTGTTACAGTGTCTCCACAGAAAGCGGCCATGACATTCAGGACTAAATGAACATTATCACGCCGAATTAATTAAATGCTCAAACCAGTCAAATGAATATTGAAAGAAAAGTGTTAATATTAATTTATATATTTAATTTTTACTGATAGTTATGGCTTGTTATTGGATTCGATAAGGAACTCGATATACAGTTCATAGCCTAGTTGGATCGAGAGGATTGTGGTTGCGAGGGAAATATGAAAACAGATGAATGATGCTCCATGTTTTCTTATGGAGGGAATTATGAGAGGCAATTAAGAAACCGAATTATCGGAGGGACATATGACAAGAAAAACCTAGTGAAGTTAACACAGAATTAATTAGTAAATAAGTGAATCTGAATCAATAAAATTAGGTAAAAACTAAAATTATGTATGTACCACGGGTGTTAACTGGTTCTAATGATCTCGAGCGACAAAAAAGCCCTCGGGCATTTTGATGTCGCTTGTTCATACCCTTAAAACCCAATTGGTGCATAAATTACTATTATGATATCAGTTCATCATATCTGTATTACTATCACATGAAATCTGTAGTGCGTTTGCCGACGCAGCTAGTATCTGATTTAATTGTATATTTGCAGATAGTATCTGTTACATAGGACCAAACATTCATCTTCAGATTTCCCGAAAAGAACATTGCTATCTACAATCATAATTGAAGTATGTATTACAAAAAAGAGCGTACAGTTACAGAGCTAAAAAATGCACAGATAGTACTCAAAACACTTAATACGTCACGTAACTAAAATAAAAAAATACACAAATAAACTTTTCATTATTATTATTAATATTATTTTGATCATCAATGATTATTCTTACCTTTCTTTTATATCATAAATGAATATCGAAATTATTTTTGAACCGTATTGAAATTGATTTAAACATGAGTGTCGTCAGCATTGGTACGCCTGAGTTCATCTAAGGAGCGTTCACCCGATGCGTCTTTTCGAATAAAATTGCGTAGGTGGAGTTCAAAGACGCACATGCGCGCTATTGCGTGCGCTATTGCGTGCGCTATTGCGTGCGCTATTGCGTGCGCTATTGCGTGCGCTATTGCGTGCGCTATTGCGTGCGCTATTGCGTGCGCTATTGCGTGCGCTTTTGCGTGCGTTAGACGCACGCGCGAAATTGGACGATGCGTCGTGTGGCCGCGACGCATTTGCGCGGCGAAGGAGAGAGACGCGGCGGAGGAGAGTTTCGGCCGAGGCCGCTGCGCCGCGCCACCGCCGAAGCGCGCGCGTTTGACGTCGTTTGGGCGCTCCGCCCGCTCCATGCGCGTGGCCGGGGCGGGGAGGGGAGGGTGAGGGGAAGGGGGCAGGCAGCCAGCCCGCGGGCAGCAGGAAGCGGGGCTTGTGTACTCCACGCCCACTCCCTCGACGCAGGTTCATTCACTCGGCCTCCCCTCGCCATTCACACGCCGCGACCAGCGCCTCATTCACGCGCGCCTCATAGACTGTCATCTCCCTACAATGTATAGCAAGAATTCTTTTTTTATTACGTTTCATTTATTTATTGATTGATTGATGAGTTGACGTTCTTTAGTTTACATGTCAACACTGCACATGTTTAATGATAGTGGCGGCTGCTGCCCCATCGAATTTCAGGTCGCAGCTCCATCGAAAGACGGCAGAGTATTTTCCAAAGTTTCGGGATACTAATATATAATAAAACGTAAGCAAATTGAAGTCTATATTGAAACCAGAACTTTCATAATTTTATGTGTATTGGGATTCAGGTGTATTCACTATCCGTGCACGTGGATTTGGTTTTGATTTTCGGTGGGGACTAGAGTTTTTGTATTTGTTGTGTATTGAGGCAACTGACGGTAATAGAATTCATACAAAACAAAAAAAAGTAGTTTCCAAAATACGATGATCGCGCTCCAGCGCAATTGTTTGGACACGTTTTACAAAAAAATATTTTATTTCGAAAATTTCACTAACATGACCTTTTTCTATACTGCAATAATGAAAGCTCTTCTGCACACCCGCATTCACTACGCTCGCAGACTGGCTGCGGCGAAAATGCACTCACCATGAGAGGCAGAAAGGGGTTTCCTTCCAGAAGGGCCAACTTTACACGAAGGACTCGTCAAATGTACACATTTTGATGAGTGCACAACAAACCTGACATGAAAATAAATTCCCCAAACATCATAAATAATGCATTAAATACCGTCAGTAATTGACTGAACTTGTACACTTTCAATACCACGTGAAGATCATTAAGTTGCAGCTAGCGTCAGACGAAGACAGAAAATTGGTATTCACCTCAGTCGCCGCGCCGCCCAGACCTCCCACCCACGGAAGAAGACTGGTTAGTGCGTCGAATGCTCTATGTTGAAGCATACGGTCGAGGAAATGCAGTAAACGCCGACAGATATCCAAATGATATCTATCGGCGCTTTAAAGATTTTTTTTCACATTTTCTCGATATTTTAGGTCCCTAATTGTAGAATTGAAATACATTGGTTAAGATGGGACAAACATACAATAGTTCCGGCTGGATTTATTGCGTTGTAAAGTGTGCATTAGATGGCGACAGTAGATAGTGTTGATTCAGTAAGGGCGTAACTGAATAAATTTAGCACTGTCTTGTGGGCTTTATATCCCTATATGTTGCTTCCAATTAAGTGGGGTATCAAAGTTAGGGTGCATGGTTAATTGTAAATGAAAAATAACAACCAAAATTAAATAATGTAAGGAAACCTGCAAATAAATTGACCTTTACCTACATTACTATGTTGATTTGCTAGTGAAGCCGTTCTATTTACTAATTGTTTTGTTCAAAAATAGTTTATAAATTAATGTGTTTCATATCTGGATAGAATTTGGCGTAAGGTTAAGTTAAATTCAATTAGCTGTCAAGACAACCATGACAATCACGTCGTAATCGTTTGCCAAATCGATCCTACGAATTTCTAACTTGTAAATGTTTCTTCGCGGTATTGTGGGCGATTAATTTTTCGTTGTCATGTATTATGTCACATTAGGTGCTATCGACGTGAAAACTCCCTCAGGCTACTTGCATTCCGCCTCTGGGTAGAAGGGTTAAAATCTTGGCCAACACACGTGAAGTTTTGCTGCTACAAAGTAGGTTGTCTCGGGGTTTTCTTCTTTGTATTCCCGTACCTTTGCTCCCTCATCATTCACATCACAATCACTAACCAACCCCAATCATAACTCTACTGGGTTATGAGTCGTAACAATTAGCATCATAATAAAGAAAACTATCGATGTACTGTAGAATAGGAAAGAACCTTAAATCTTATTGCAATGTTTCTGAGATTAAATACCTCTGAACTACATTCATTTACATAACACACTATTTGAACATCTAACTTCCACAAGTAAGACAGTAATCAGATAAGAAAAGACTAATTTGCGACCAGACACATTAGTGAACATCGATCTACGTTAAACCTTTTACAATTCTTACAGATAAATAAAAAATAGTTTTTGCATCGGTAATATGTACGAAAGCCTTTTTATATGTATAACACCTTTGTAATATGTAAACGTACTTCAAAAGGAAAATTACCAATTCTACACTTACTTGATTCTAATCTATTCAATAATTTGCTTATTTTTCAGCCATAAATAAATACAATATCATAAAAATTACAAAATAAAATATTATTTCTCAACTGTCATTGATTTGCCTTTATCTTAACAACAAATATATTATGTTTTGAACTTAAAATAAACAAAAATACTTACATTTTTTAAATTTTATCTTTGAAGGTGTGCCGAAATTTTTGTGTGTGGTTAACACACCGGCTGATAGTCGGCGTTGAGAGAAAACGGGGACATCCCCGTCCTAACGATCATTTTGTTTCGAAAGTCAAGTTGTGTTCTCGGATATCGCAGCCAGTTAAGTCGCTTCCACACGCTCGAAGCTTCCTCTTTTCTGAAGTATTTCCAGACGTTGCACAGGAGTCTGTTCAGAAACTATGTTTACGTCAGATTTTGTTGTTCAACAAGTTACTTCCTGTTTGTGAAATTATAAAACGATTCACCGAACTACAAGCAACTTTACAACTTTAATAACTATGAATTTAATCGAATTCCGGAATAATTACAACAATTTAATTTTTTCTGGCACGTATATTTAACTACCGTATTTGCGGGTGTGTAAGACGTACCGGTGTATAAAACGCAGTCCTATTTTCAAGAAGGATTTCATTTTGTAATGCTAAATTGTATACTTGATTTCTATTTTTATGAAGGGAATGGGAATTGTGACCTGTAAAAAGCAATGATCTTTTCTTTGCAATGATCTCTTTCATATTTCACCGGGAGTCTTAATGATATTTTTCATGGAAAGACAGTACCTTTTCATAAATCTTCTACAGCATGACGTTGACCCAATAAAATATTCAGCATTCTTTCTTCTTGCAATACTTTTAACTTCTGTAAGAATCAATTTTGTAGAAATAGAAATTTCTATTTTTCGGCGTACAAAAGTTGATTTTTGTAATGCTTTATACTAAACATTCAAACAGATAAAAACTTCCCATCCGTTGTACAGGATGCGTCTTGTTTTTTGACGAGTTTCTGAAGGGAAAGGAAGTGCGTCTTACACACGCAGAAGGGATGCAACAATGTGAAATTGTTATTAGAATTCATCTCTAAAGAAATTCGGCGAAACGTTGAAGTCCCTTCACGCCTCATTTCACAGATTGGTTTTCAAAAATATTTTTTAAAAATACATTATCACCTGTGTGTCATAAATTTACATAATCGCGCAAAATGTACAATAAAGACATCACAATTACAAGGCAAAAATGTAGACGGGAAATTGAAACTCGAATGAAAAAGAACGATGAGATGAGGGAAATTGAAATCTGAAAGAAAAAAGAAATTATTCGCCTGTCATGGTTTTATTGTATATTGTGTTTAGTAGTTAATAAACTGTAAGTTTGACTAAGGGGATTAATTAATTGTCGGAATTTATAAAGGAGTAAAAATCCCAGTTCGCTTACAGGATTTCTGTAAATCGTGATAACTAATTTTCGAATCATCTCCTTGTCATGTATTTTGGGCACTAATACAAATTAACACTTCTATACATTTCTTTGTTTTTGTTTCAATTGTTAACTATCAATTTCTACAATTGTCTATTTCTGACATAACGGAAGAACTACGGTTACTTTATATTTAACTCGTTTATCTGTTTTACGATCTCTTTTTTGTTTTTCATTAAGAATATTAAAACAATTTCAACGTTTTACGGTAATTTCACTTGGTTTGAATGGAAACCAGTTACATTCTTACACATTATGTGCTATTTCTTAATGAATTATACGCCTACTTTCTACATTTATTACTCTGTTGTAGAGGTAATTAAAATTATCATTTTATTACATCTGATAATTATCTGTACTCTTTCCTTGATTACGTAGGTGTTTGTATGGTAAAAGACAATCTCATGATCTGCCCTTGTTGAACTGGAAGGAAGAAATAGTTGTGTGCGTTTAGATGAAAAGGGAAGTTACGCTCACTCAATGAGTGCGGCCTCGAGATAGGAGGCATTCCCTAAGTGTAGTTTAATGGAGCCCATATTATTGCTACGCGTCTTGGAGAGTATGTGCACAAATACTGAACCAACGGCCTTCCGATACGAGAAACGTTGGCTGAAAAGTACAAGAGGACGTATGAAGTTCAGCTTGTTTGGAGGGCTTTCAGGCTCCTGTGGCAAAGGAACATCCTACCTTTTTAGTTTCCAAATTGATTTAAGTGACCGTAAACTAATTTTTATAAAAATATGTGTTTAGGAGATGAAAAATTCGTACACATACATCAAAATACTTTAACTACAAAAATTTGATTATTTGTTTTACAGAAAAGAGACAAGCTCGATTGTTAGAACAACGGGATCCACGTAATACGCTAAAGACAGGAGAATGTTTCGAAAGGTAGTTCTTCGATCGTTCTCTTACACTGGGACGTGTTCAGTGGCTCTTTCGTGTGTCGTGTTTCTGATTCTTTGTTATAGATTTGTCGATATTCATTACTCGTAGTGAAGGATTAGTATCAAACAGTTTTCATTTCCATCGCCACAAAAGACCGACCTGCAAAATACAGCACAAACATCGACCGCTCCTCCGTAGGCAAAGTTTGTGCTCCACCCCCTACGCGTGCATGAGACGAGTTCGTATGTAACACTTCGCCTTCATCACTGTGCTATCCGATCTATTTTCAATGGATTTCTCCGTACTGTTGCTCAGAAATATCCCCACAAAACTTCACAGAAAATTAGAATGCTCACCAAAAAATATTTAAAATATGACATTTTAGTTCGACCTTTTTTTTGCATGATCCTGGAACTAAGCTTTTTATGACATGTTTGTGCTGATTTGTACAAAGCAAAATTTTGAAGTAATTTAAGGTAACTTGTTAGTTTTACCCTAAATTTTGCGGAACTTGGAATGTAATATTCCGCGGATATCCCTCGTTAGATGTTCAGTTATTTCTTTTCTGACCGCATTTACTAGAATATGCCAGAGGTCATTTGTTAATAGCGTATGTTTTGCAACGAATCGTTGCCTATGCCATTCGGAGGAAGCGAATCCATTGACCTGCTTGGCCAGTACTGCTCTTTCTGGAGCGAGGTTGCTCCGCTTCCTGCATTGGCAGCGCCGGCCACTGCCTGCCGCTGCGCTGCGCTGCTCCGAGCGAGTGGAGGCCGATTGGGGCGCTTTCGTTTCTCCAGCGCTCCTCGCGGGGAGGGCTTTCAGGCACACGCAATTCAATATTGTGGCGTTTTTATTTAGGCGAACTTTCGGGGAAGGCAGCGATGATAATTGGTTCTCAAGTATAATGAATAGAATAAATGATTTCTTTGCCAGTCCGGATAGTCGAGATCGCCAAGGCAGTACAGCCGTGGCGATCTCGGACGGAAGGATCACGAGAGTCGCGCCTCGGGCATGGGTGTGTTTGTGTATGTCTGTGTGTGCGAGCCGTCCATTCTGCTTCATTATCATCATTGCATCTTCCATCCTCCCAGGACTAACAACCCTGGTGTATAAAAATCGGATTCAGCCTAATGCTGATCCCCGTAATTAGTTACATGCAAGACTTGCAAGTCATAAAATGATACTAAGCCCGTGTAAGAGGATGTCCTGCGTGGTCCAAGATGACCTATTTGCGAGTAAAAAAAGAAAATATTTCTCTGACAAAAAGTACGTGTTAAGTCATGCTTTAGATACAGCATTGATGGGCTACACCCTGGATCTACACGAACTAGCGGCGCTACAGCGATATGTGCCATTGTTTGTTAGTAATACAACTAATGTGTGACATTGATTTGTACTAATACGACTTTCCGTCGAGTCTTTGGTGAAGATGCTTTGACCGCCAAACTTCACCCCATAATTTTATTTTTCCGTCGAAAGTAGTCACATTTCGGGATTGCCTAACTATAAATGATAATTTAGTCGTCTTCTATTACCTACCTCTCTTAGGGGAGTTACTTAAGAAAGATTGTGAATTAGTATTTCATAAATGTTGCTTTTATGAGATGTGCATGCAAACTTTCCAGTTCGTCTCCGCTGAAGGTGTAATATTTCGAGCTTGAAACACAAATTAACTATAATAGCATTGTCATGTAATAAGCTAAAGATTTGCATTTTCTCACTCCGTGCACAAACGAGTATCTCGGGTGCGAATAATTACGATACTGTGGCTACTGAATTCACAGAAGGCAATGTGGAAGAGGATTTCTTTCTCAAGAGAGGAAACAGTGGTTCAAGATGTACTTTCTCGCTTTAAGTCGCAAGTAATGGTTACGTAAAAAATTATAATACCCCTGTTTCTGACCATATTAACACATGTCATCGATCACTGCTAGAACTCCTTACCAATCGCAGCGCATTAAGCGCGAAAATTTAAATCAATCAAAACTAATACTTTAACTCATACGACAATCCAAAACTCCGTTACATACACCTAGGAACTAGGCCCAACAATGAGAAGTTATTCTGAGAATTTCAAACGGACGTATTGCGGCATTCCCATTTTTGTCTTGCAACATGTTCACTCCTGAATGATATTAGCAAAATTAATACGAAATTCGAATTTGTTATTTAGAAAATTGCAGATATTATGCTAAACTAATCAGTTAAAAAATTGCATGGCCTTTTTTATAGAACTAATGGTTTAGCGAAGATTTAATTTACAAAAATATCTATCTTTTATATTGTACTTTTGGAATGTTGATTTTTTATTTTCAATATTCTGAAATACAGAGAGGACGCCGTAAATAAGACCAGCACCACTTCATTTACCGTTCTTTCCTACACACGAAGAAAAAATTAAAGAACAAAATTGGAGCCATTTTTGAGAAAATATTTGCTTAAAATAGTTTGAGAATTACCTATTTCGCGCAAAATTATGCAAAAACTACGTATATTTTTGAAAAATTGAACACACCTTCGAAGATGTATTTTTGATGAACATATTTCATTAAGAATCTTCGTTTTTGTAGTTACAGGAAGACGGCGAACATTTTGAACTCTTGCAATGTTCTAAAATTCTGGAGTTGAACGGAAATGCGCCCTGTGCCATTTCTTTATACGTCTTTTGCTCTATCAGTGGGAAAAAAGGAAAGAAAAAATTTCAAGACATTTTTGAGAAAATTTTGAAACTGTCGAAGTTTCATGTAAAATAGTCCTCAAAATCAAAATATTCGTTTCAAATGCAAGGGTCCGCGACATCGATCAGAGCGACCTGGGAATATCAATTTTGATGAAAATCTGCTTACGGTCTAGCTGCTTGCAACGTTGACAGATTGACGCTTTGCCGTCGACTATTCCACTCATGAAATGTCAGCCAATTGCGTGCAAGAACTGGGACCCTACCAGCCAATTAGAGACGACTTTACCATGCATATTTATCAGTTATTGATTATCCTAGGTGGTGGTAAATTTTGCGCCTTGTTTTGTCTACATCTTGTCTTATGTAATCGTCACACTGAATGAGGAACACCATTCTTCAATAATTAATAAATTAAGACATAGTAGCGCTTCAAATTCAACATATTCCTTAAAAATAATCGAACAAAACACGTTTCCTTCGAATTTAAACTTTAAAGATTGTGTATTCAAAACTGTGTTTTCAAGTACTTTTGCTCTTGGTTTGTCTTGTGTTTATTTTGTTGTTTATAATTGCCCTTATGTATATATTTATGTTCGATGTAAAAATATTTGAATAAAACAATGTTAATTATTAATAGTACATTATATTTATGAAATTTCATTCGTTAAATAGTCTTAGTAAATTTCACTCGTGGTTTGGAAATTGTCGATAAATCCCCTCTTCGCTTCGCGAGTCGGGGATTTATCGACAATTTCCAAACCACTCGTGGAATTTACCTTTGACAAATTTGTCGGTGCCATGGACCCAGCAAACGTGGATACTGACTACACCATGTGTTAGAGGATGTAAACTGCATATAGGTAACTTTATTCCTTTACAGGGCGTGGCAAAAAGAATTATTATCGACCCGGTGGCCGAGATCAAGGCAGTAGTGTCGTAGCGATCTGGGACCGAAGGGTCGGGGGTTAGGGTCCCGCCTCGGGCATGGTTGTATTTGTGTTCGTCCTGTAAACCTCATCATCATTTCGTTTCATCTTCACAGTTATCATACCGTTAACTCCAATAGTGGTCGCTAATGACCCAGATGTGACCCTAAATAACCCTACCAAAAAAGACTTACTCTCCCTGAAATTTGCCGTTTTCCCCCGCAGCATTACAATACTCTCTCTATACTGCGTGAGCAACAGACGACGAAGTAAACATTGCTTCACGAATTGAAAGGTCCTTGATCAACAGAACGCCTCGATGCACATTCCTCGCGAATCTGAACCACTGCTGGTAATCGACCGTAAAGTGGAATATACGACACTTTACTTCAATGATTGTACACACCAATTGTTTGCGTGTGTTTTAATATCCCAAGGGGCCTTTAATTAGCGACTGTTTAACCTCCGAGGTCATTAAAAATTTAACAGCGTTCGTTTTTCATTTCAAATCGTGTTTGTATTGAACTTTATTCTCCAATTCATGCGTTTAATTTAACCTGCTTTAAAACGATTTTAGGTTAGTTTTAGGGAGATTGTCGGAGCGATCTTGTTTGATTTTCATTTATAATTGCGATTTTGTATTGTGTATCAGAAGCCCCATCCCCAGTTAGAGTAAAAACAAATATTTTCTTCGTCATATATCTTTTACAGGCAACCTTGACATCTCCGCTATAACAGTGAAAGCTCTCTCAAACTTTTACTAATCTGCAGCGCCATGTGGAGCAGAGAAAAAGGAAGGACGAGCAGCTCTTCCTCTACTCGCGCCGCTCCCCGCCCCTCCCCTCCCCTCCCCACCACGCCTTGCTACTCCTCGTCATATCCCGCCCTCTCTGTCCTTCATTACCAGTCCCACCCCACCCCACCGCACCGCGCCCCGTCCCATTTCGTCACGCCCCGCTGTGCCACGTCCCGTTCCCGTTCCCGTCCCGTCTCGTCCCGTCTCGTCCCGCCCTCCTTCCCGGCCCGCCCCTGCCCGACCGACCCCTTTCCGACCCGACTCTTCCCGACCCAGCCCATTCCGTCCAGCCCTATCCCATCCCATTCCATTCCGTCCCGTCCCGTCGCGTCCCGCTCCCTCCCGCCCTCCTTCCCGTCCTGCCCCTCCCGGCCCCGTCCCGTTCCTTCCCCTCCCCTCCCCTCCCTTCCCGTCCTGCACTTCACGTTCTGTCCCTTCCCGTCCCGTCCATTCCCGCCCCCGCCCCTTCCCACCTCTTCCTGACCTGCCCCTTCCGACCCGCCGTTCCCCGTCCCTCGCCCTTCCCGCCCCTCGCTCCCCGTCACGTCTCGTCATATCCCACCCCCTCTCTCTTTCCCTGCCAGTCCCAGCGCACCACGCCCCATCCCAGCCCCACCCCACCCCACCCCACCCCGCTTCGCCTCTCTCCGCCCCATCCCGTCAAGTCCCATCCCGCCCCTTCCCGACTTGCTCCGTCCCATTCCCTCCCGCCCCGCCCCGTTCCGTCCCCTCTCCACCACGCCGTACCCTGCCCCGTCCCGCGCCCCCTTCCCGCCCCGACTCGCCGCGCCGTTTGAGAAGGCGGGGGCGGGTTTGGGCGCAGGGAGTGGCCGCGAGGCGGTGATTTATGCGGCAGTTTTTCATTTGCGGCGCAGTATTGGCAGCGCGGGCGAAGCTTCGGCTCTCGCGTGGGGGCGATTCGTCAGACGCAGCCCAGGACGACGGCCCTCGCCCGCCGCATTCACGTCTCTCCCGTGCTCACGTAACTCGCATATCATCCACGCCATTCACGCTACTCTCTCTTTCTCCTCTTACGCCCCCGCACTCTCGCTCGCGCCAGTCACGTGTCAGCGGCACTCATTAATACCTTCGCTCGCATTCGATACATAAATCATATTATTCACACTTTCCGACACACGAAACTGCCATTGTCACTTCTCTTCTGCGCCTCGCAGCTCTCAATCACGCCATACTTGTCGCTCACGTCTCCCCGGGCTCCGAAGCCACCTACGGCATTGGGCGGCCCACACGCTGCGCCTGGCGTGACTCGCGAGGCTGAGGCGCTCACGCAACCCCCAGCAGTCACGCTCGCGTCACGCGTCTCGCACGCCGCTTCCCGCTGCCGAGGCCCTGGCGTCTGCAGGGTAGGCACGACACACGGCACTTTCGTTGCCTCAGTAAAACGCGCCTATGCCTCACACGTCTCTTATTTAAAGAACAAATCGCCATCACGTCCTTTGCAGTTCGCACCAATCACAGCTGTCTTGTCCAAACCCTCTAGGCCCTCGTGCCTGTCAAGTTATTATACTTACGATTCAGATACCATGCGCATCACACTCGTCATTCACGGCTCTCAGACGCTCATGTAACTCCGGTTGCATCACTTAGAGCTTTCGCAGACGCGTGTCACACGACACGACGCGACGCGACGCGCGACGCGACGCGACGCGCGACGCGACGCGACGCGACGCGACACGACACGACACGACACGACACGACACGACACGACACGACACGACACGACACGACACGACACGACACGACGACGACACGACACGCGACGCGACGCGACGCGACGCGACGCGACGCGACGCGACGCGACGCGACGCGACGCGACGCGACGCGACGCGACGCGACGCGACGCGACGCGACGCGACGCGACGCGACGCGACGCGACGCGACGCGACGCGACGCGACGCGACGCGACGAGACACGACACGACACTCGAAGCACTCGCTGCACATTCCTCTGTGGCATTGTCCCCACCAGTAGTCCAATACGCAACTAGCTGCTGCACATTCACTTCACGCCTACTGACACACACACAAGCACCACAATATCATTTGTCTCGACTATCTACAGAAGTTGTTTCCAAGGAGCGCATGCAGGTGTCTGTCCGGGGGTCCGCGCTAGCTAGATAACTAGGAGAATTTCTATAGTCAGCTGCTATGATCGGTAGTTTTCCGTGGTTTCTCCGATCAACAACAGGCAAATGCTGAAGCAACAAACGGGCCACGGACCGCGCGCGATCTTTCCTACCTCTTTCTTGTCCTATCCTCACCCCTTACACACACACACACACACACACACACACTTACTAAAACATACTCTGCACTACCATACAAACCGGAAGACCAGACGGGAGCTTTGAGCTTGTCACGGCTGGGACGCTGCCCCACTGGTGGGAGATACTTGGTTAGGGAAAATCCCGCCAGCCGACGGTAGGTCAGCGTCGGATCTCGCCTTCCAACGGGGAAGAACACCGCCACCTTCCAAGAAAAAGTACTATACTTATGGGTTTAATAGCCCTAGTAGTTGACGTGCCCGGAATCACTAACAATCAATCAATCAACCATAACGAGTTGACGGACCCGGAAACATCAATCAATGAACGAGTCAGCCGACAAAGCGCGGGCGCCAGCGGGAAGTGCTCTGTGCCTGTGTGTGTGTGTTATTTCTTGTGGGTGGACGGAGGTCAGAGAAACAAGCGCGCTTCACAGTTTTGCTTTCCTGCTCAGGCTTGCCATCACATATGACATCACTCATAAATAAATTTAGATGAGAAACTTCACAAACGTTCTGAACAAAATATTGTCATGCTAAGAGGTTTTTCACGCGTGGAGCTTTATTGCTTCTCTACTCAAGAGCGAACTCTACCTTTAGGATATCGTTACACTGGAAAAGGGAACTTTATCACAATTATTGGTTGTAATCACTTCAATTGTATTATACACGATACAAACATTGCCAACTGTAGTGGTTGTTTGTGCAGCTAGCTATATATTCCCACGATGGAACATTATTTTAGTGGATAGCTCTAGTTGAACAAATGTGAATCAAGGGTATGGGAATTTAGCATTTTATCACACTCTGCACACTCACATCCGAACGTCTCCGTCCATCAAAGACTTAGAATCAAATCATTGTGTAAAACACTTTCCACACTTCAAAAGATTCTGAAAACAAAGAGATTGCTTTTCAAGCACGTCATATTATTTTTCGGCACGTCGAGGAAAACCTCCCTATTCATTTGAATTGAACGTCATGAATTAAATCTCAAAATAATTTTTTGAGCTCCGGAATGCCCGCCTCTCCCCGATTAAACCGCTTTCCTCTTCCGCCCTCAGAATTCGAAATATTTGACACGGAATAGACCTTTTTGCGAGCTGAGTGTTTCCGCGCGATCCTGCGCTCCGCTCGCGCCCTCTTTCTCGCGTGGGGCGGTTGGATGACAACAATCTGGTCTGACCCCTCACGGCGCGGCACGCCACTTACCATGACCAACCACCTACGAACCACACTCCAATGGAACCACACGTGGTCCCCCTGATGGCGCGGGACACTACACTTAAGTAGGTTTTACAGTCCAGAATCCTGCCAAAGCCTGGATGTTTTCGGTTGTGTTGTGGAATGGAGTGCTATCTCGGGACACTGTGTGTCACCTCCATTCCTGATCCTTTCTTCTAAAACCTTTTCCCCACCTCAGAAACTCCTGTGTATTGAGTATTGTAAACCTTGTGGCCGCGGCAGAGCCAGCCTACTGCTGGGAGACCGAAGCAACGTGGATTGATTGATTAATTCTCTCGTGTTTCCGGGCGCGTCAACTGCTTCGGTCATTAGTCCCGTTAGTGTAGTGCATGTTTTCTTCTCGGGAGATGGCGGTGATCTTCCCCCGCTGGATGGCGAGATCCGGCGCCGACCTACCGTCGGCTAGTGGGGTTTCCCCCTAACCAGGACTCTCCCACCAGCGGGGCAACGCCCCAGCCGGGACAAGCTCTAAGCTCCCGACCGGTCTCCCGGAATATGTCGTAGTGTAGTGTAGTGCATGTTAGTGTAAGTGTGTGTGTGTAAGGGGAGAGGATAGGACAAGGAAGAGGAAGGACAGATCGCGCGCGGTCCGTGGCCCGTTTGTTTGGGTACTCCTCCAGCATTCGCCTGGTGTTGATCGGAGAAACCACGGAAAACTACCGATCAGAGCAGCCGGCCGCTAGAATTCTCCTCCAGACAGCGACTGAATTCGACCTAGCTGAAAAGCTAGTGTTGAAAATCCAGCCGCCGTCAGGACTCGAACCTAGGACCTCCCCAGTTAGGGCGCTGCGGTGACATCAGCTGATGCACCGCTACCGAGCCACGAGCAACGAGGACTCTGCCTTGTTCTCTGGCCCTGTCTAAGGAGAGGTGACCCCAGGGCATTACATTGACACGATGGTCTGGGGACGCTGGAGGCAGGAACCAGAATTATATCTGCCTTTCACTCAGCCGGATGACGTCCTATTGAACCCAAAAGGTAAAAAAGGCGGTTATAGGAAAAATACTCCTACAGGCCACACGTGGGGTGAACTATTTGTTATATTTACGTCATTCTACGGCGATCAATCTTTTTTCATTGTCAACACATTCACGAGCTCGTACTGCTGTCGGAGCCTTACTAAATGATTAGGCTTTGGTACAGCGCCCCTCGACTTTGCAATCTCACGTGGAACATCATTACACCGACCTATTATCAAGGTTGAAGTTACTAAAACAAGAACTTTCCAATAATTGCTTCAACTTTTCATTGTCATTGTCAGAAATAACACCAGTAAAACAAATGTAGTTCGGTACCTTGCAATTAGAATGACTTTAGTAAGTGCATAATTGGGAATAAAAGGGAAAAAGTTTCCTTTTATTGCTAGTTTTTTAGTTTAGATACTAAAAGTTTAGGTTAGCTAGTTTGGATACCTTACCCTACAAGCGTGGGTCTTCAGAAAAGATGGGATAGATGATAGAGGATCCAAGTAGTTTTACCTGAAACAAAAACAAGAAGTTAGTAAAATTATTAAAAACGTAAACGATTTTAATTATGAAATTGTGAATACCTGTAATGTAAGCAATGATATGAGCAGTATGACGAGAAAAGAGAAGAAATTATGAATAACTGTCGTCAACCACTTTGTAATAGACTCGTATAAATTTTGCTCTTAGAATGGTTCGAATTACAATTCACATTATTATATTGCGATTGAGAAGAACCTCAACACTTCATTAAGATGATAAGGTGTTTAAATGGCAATGAGCAGTGGCAAAAAATACAATTTCTGCTCATAAATAAAAAATAAAACTTTGGAACAATAATCAATTGTGGGTAACTTTCGAGATAAATGAGAAAATTTACCAGTTTCATATGCACAACGTGTGAAATGTGCATTTGTTTACATGAGAGAAATTATTTGTATGAGTACGCTTGCAGAATTAAACGACTTAGTCATCTTCGTATAGTAAGTGTGAGACAATCACAGAAAACAAGTTAAAGAAACGCATGTAAAGTAGTGCAAATTATATACATTTTTATTAATTTAATTACTTTCTTGTCTACATACGTATACACGAACGTAAAATAGAGAAAGTTATGTAATGTTGTAGAAAATCTATTTCGAGGTTTAAAAGGAAATGCATGTTTTGTGGCACCCGGATACCGAAAAAGCGCTTTTTTCAAAACGTCTATCCGTTTGTGAACAACATTAGCTTCTAAACTATTTGTAGAATTTCTTCCAAAATGAATCCCGGTTCTCCAAATTTGGCGATTTTGAAAACCATTCTTTAAATTTTGGGGTACGGACTTTACACGAAGCCCTTAGAGATTTTCAAAATGTTCTCAAAATTAGCTCCAAATTTTTCTTTAAATTTCGATAAGAATAGATTGAAAAAGAGATGGCGTGTGTCCGATTTTCACTGTTAATTCTGAATTTTCGAAAATTACTAAAGCCTACACGAGTCTAATTTTTTTTGTATATTTTTCACTGCGTTAAATTTACATTCGGGTATTTATTTCATAATTCATATTTGTTAGTGCAATTGTTTCAAATAATTTCTTACGAAGTGTCTCAGATTTTTTTTAAAAAAAGGCTGCAAATTTTTCAATGAAATTGTACATG
>BLKR01016482.1:0-26435 GCA_011170035.1 Teleogryllus occipitalis | reverse complement strand
TGTGTTGATTGGTTGAACTGGTTGCATGTGTCCATGCTCTTGGTATTCAGTCATGAAATCTCTCTACAATGCTGCGAACTGAAGACAGCGATCGTATTTTCTCTTTAATGCTTCGTATCTCTGTATGGCTTTTTTCCGCGAATAACCTAACTTTGGAGCTGCTGGCATTTTGGGAGGGACGCGACCAACCTGCCCGTCTCGTCTCTGCTGATGGTGACTTTGAAATGTTCTTTCCAGAAACCTTCTGGAGAGTACATGACCTCTGATGACAGTTCTCTGATTCTCAGAACCGTGTTAGTTCGCCATTTACTTGTTGTGAATTAATGAAATTGGAAATCAATGATTCCCTTTGTTTCTCTTCTGATTGTTAGCTTCCCATGAATGCCCAACCAAGCACTGTATTGATCAATGTAGGTAATTTGGGATGCGTTCACTTGCCGGGAATCAAAACATGTGCCGTGATGTCTGCTCCTAATAACATATCTAACTTGTTTGGTTTGTGAAACTTTGGATTTGAAATCAATATGTTTTCCTGAATTGACCATCACGAAATATTAATGCTTGCAGAAGGCAGCTGACAAGTACTTTTATTGAATACATGTGTATCTTCAGATGACCATGACGAAATCCTTGAGCTACTTTTTGCGTTAACTATCGTTGAAGTTTTCATTTTACTGTCTGTGATGGTTTTAATAGTAAGTTTTGAAGGTCCTGCTGCTAGACTGAGCTTGTTAACTAATTGTTGCGTGATCAAATTACAGTTACTTCCGCTGTTAATCTAGGCACACACTTTGTGCACTTCATTATTTTGGTTTAGGGCGATCAACCTAACTGTTGGCAAAATTGTTGGCTTGATTGGTGTTCCCGTTTGACACACCGTAAACTATTGGTATTGATGGTAGTTTCGACCAGATATTCCAAACTCCACGAAACTACAAGCTCTAACATTGCGCAGGCCGCGCGCAAGAATATGCACGAAATATATGCTTCGAATTCTCTCCCATATTATCGCTAGAACTGGTTTCTTTGCTCTCCACCAGGTTGTGCTTGATGTCAACATAAAAAAATTAAATATTATTAATGGTTATATAGTTTATACAAAAATGTAAGATACATATGCTCTTATCGGCACTTTCAGCTTTTAAACATCATTTTATTTGCTGAGATTGATAGAGTTTTTTCTGGAAATGTGATGTTTACATAGAACGTTTTAGAAATAATATAAATGAAAGTAATTTTCCCATAGACGCATAAGTGTTAATAAAACAAGTTTGGTATATTCATTACAGACATTTAGTTTAATTTAATAGACTACGAGTGTTTTCTCTCCATATTATAATCAGAATTAAGATTGTGATCTAATATAGTGTTACCTCCTTCGCTTGATAGTAGTAATGTCCCAGAGATGGTTCGAACATGGTGTTTGACACGTGCCATTCACTGAAGTGTTGGATTTCACTCCTTAGAAAAACAATTTACTTTTATTGATAGAGCTCGAACCGGGCCTTGGATTCGTATTTCGAATGAAAATTGAAACCGTTTTGTAATTGAACCATTTTGGTAAATAATTCATAATATAGTGTAAGAAAACAGCAACAGGATTCAGCTTCCAAATGAAGAAACAGTCACTATGCCAATTCAGTATCATACACTTTCAAAATAAATACTGAAATAAATGACAGGCATGTGAAAAATCAGATTTTACTATATATTCAAAAACAACTCTTTCACGTATCTGAATACAAATTTAATTCACATATCTTTGAATATAAATACCATCAAAATAGAAATTGCGTTTTGAAAGGAATTTTGGCAAGTATTAGTATGAAATAAATGTGTTTTCATTTTTTACTGCTGCTCCAATCAAAGGAGACAAATCAAATAAGCCCTTGAACCACATTGAACTTATTACATTCAGAAACATTTCTGTCCACTAAAGATATCAGTAAATAGAGTTTATTCCTTCAGATATCAGGAACAATTTGTTTGAATATTGGCGCAAGTCTTAAATTAGGATATTAGAAATAGTAAGTACTCATAGATTCATTAAAAGGTAAGTGGACATTTAAAAAACACAATCTTGTTTGCTTATTTTGACAGTCTAGTCTCCTAATTACATTTGCGTACGGGCTCATTTTAATTTATAGAATATGTAATGTTGTTTAATATGTTTAACTTCAATATTTTCTTACGACGATGAATTGTTCCCGAAGAAAAGAATACTGAAGAGTCAGAGAACATTATAAAAAAACGACATTTTTCATTTTCAGGTATTTGCACCGGCAATTCATCATCTATTCATCTACTATACATATGCACTTTTACATTCATCCAAGTTGGCGATGTTTTTATTATCTGTACTGAAAATTAGAGTCGATGAACTTTGTTGCATTATTGAGAGTACGCCCTGAAAACAGTTACTTAGCACAAACTGCTTTATGTTCTGGTCATTCTGCTTTATAATCTGAAAACCTGATTGTTATGAAATTTACGACTTAAATAAAATAACAATGAAAGGAATGGGGAGACGAAACAATAACTCATAAGACCCATGATATTATAAAAATATTTTTTTCTGGTCTAGAAACAATCAAATTCGCACATTTGGAACAGTTTTTATAAAATTATTTCTGTGTATATTTCAATTATTAGCTATCAAATTGGAAATAAAAATGTAAGTTCAATATTTATATTTAAGAGCAACCCTTTCCAGAAGAAACTAAACTTAGTAATTAGTAATGAATTCATAACTGAACGGTTTCGGTTCCAATTTTCATTAGCAATGTCGGTGGATCCGCCGAATTGTATATTTTTATGTTACTTAGAGGGTGAAAGCAGAGATTTCATAACAACGATACTCTGATTAGCTGTATGATAACGTCCCTTAAAAAAATTTCATAATCCTTAGAAGATAAAATGTGCCATGTGATGGACTAGAGGTAACTCAACAAAAATGACGGGATGAAATCAAATTCCAGTATTAATCATTCATTGCAAAGAAAATAGAACAAAATTCAATTTATTTAATACTAAACTTTAGTTCTTTTTTCATTTCAAACTTCCCTTTATTATCAGTAATAGGTTCCAACCGCGGTCCTCTAGGGAACCAGGAGGTCCTGAAAGGGCCACGAGACGAAATTTTGTGCTATTCGCGATTGTTGCCACTGGTTGTCACATTCCATAAAAAACGAATTTAGGACCTGTGGTATTTTTATAATCGTTTGAACACATTGCATTCTCCGAATGCAACAGCCAGTGTAAGGAAGATAATATCCTCTGTGCTCCCGGAAATCGCACGTACGTGGGCGCAGCCCGTACTTACAGGTAACTTCCCATCCTCTACCATGAGATCAAGGAATTCAGACTTATCTCTTTAGGGTTGTCTTGTCCTGTGAGTCGTATTTTTATTATATTTTTTTTATCATATCCTCATTTATTTGTTCTTTCCAAAATAATGTATTGTACAATTTATAATAAATCAGTATTTGTGGTATACGAGTATTTTACTAACTGATAGTGGATTTTATTTAACCTGACAGTGCCTTAACAATTCATCTCAAGTAGCTTTTCCCTAATGACCTACGTTATACATGCCTAACGCGCGTGCGGCCAGGGATATTTGATTCTTCTGTCTCCGTAGTTCTCAAGATCCGAAGCGTGCATTTCCCTGAGCTTGCCGCCGATTTCCTGCAGAAATGTGCAAGAGCGCTTACCATCCCTCTAGTCATTCAAACTTGGAAACTAATTTGTGCGCTGCAAAACATAGCAAATCGTTCAGTCGTATGTTGTTCCAATAGCACCACTTTTACAGCGACAAGATCCGTTTTTAATTTTTTATAGTATGTGGCAGCATTATATACAAAAATTGGTTTTTGGCAGCATGGCCTTGAATCACAAGTAATAATAAATAAAAAAAGTGTGTATCTTGCTTGTTCAAACGATAGAATCTAGAGATACATTTACGATACAATCCAGAGAACGTAGGAAACTACGTTACTGAAAATTATTCGAGTATAACTAAGAAGTATTTGTAATAATATATTATCAATAATTTTTCCTCTGTATGTACCAAAAAATCACATTAATGATAATGCACATATGATGGAGTTGCTGAAATATTAATGATTTTGTTCACGTTACTATATACTATATACTATGTCAATAAGCAATGTAAAATAATATGAGTGGGACACAATTTGTTTTGACGAAGATATCATATATTGTCTTGTTCTATAAAAATGAAATTTGATATGCATCTGTTATTTCAAAATATATTTTTTAATCTCGTACCGTCATTTACGTGTTACAAAACCCCGTTCCGTTTATTCACAATTTTTATGTTTGTCCGGGGTAATCTCTGTAACGGCTGGACTGATTTCGATGCGGTTTACATTGAGTGTTTTGTCGGGCACAACTTAAGTTACTTCCTTTTACATTATTATTTTTCATTACATAAAGAAAGTTTGTTTGTTTGCTTTTACAAAACTATACAGTTTTATTTTAATCATAATAATATTTTAAATGTAACCATCAGAGGAAGAGAAAAAACACTGTATGTTTGAGGTTGTGTAAAACTTACTGCTACTCCTCTTTTATTTCCAATAGAACAAAATGTTGTGAACACTCTTTCCATTTTCACAAATATATAAAAAACAGTGAGTAAATTCACAAAATTGGATCAGACCTTTCTATAAGCCCATACAATTGTCTACTAAAGGCATTTCGATTCATTCCAATAACGCGATTTGGTTCAGAAAAATAGGTCAAAATTTTTACTGGACGTTTCTTGGGAGTATGCAAGAATGAATCTGTTTACAGCTGTCCAGAGTAAAAAAAGGCAGGATGAAGAAGGACATGTGAAGCAGAGTGACTATAATTAGTAAATACACGGGCAACGCAGGTTTTTTCAGCTAGTCTGATATGCGCCTTAACTCTTTATGTTAATTAGAAAGAATGGTGATAAATTGCTACCTTTTTGTACATCAATATATGCTATATAATTGTAAAATGAAATGCAGATGTAAAGAACTTATATAAAACACCTACATTGTTTATTCGAGTGAAAGAAATCTGTTTCCCCCAAAAAGTGGAAAGCACATACATTCTTCAGCATATCACGCAGGTCTGTCAGAAGCAAGTAAACGAATAAGTGTGGCAAACTTTCTTCAACGTCTTACTTCCTGCAAAGTGGGAGTCTTTCCTTCGATCCACAGTGAATTTCTAACTATATGAAGCGCCAAAACAACACTCAAACTTCTGCAGCAACTCGAATTCAGGAAATCCGTGACATAGGCTTACGCTTTGTTTTAAAACTTTATCGATTACGAATGATAGTTGAAACTCGATCACCGAAGCGAACGAAAACTCGTCTCAACATCCGCTCCAGAGGCTGTAGCCCTCGGACTACAGGCGCTTTTACCGAACGGATCGCGACGCTTTGCACTACATAAATACAGAGCCCCTTTCCTCCGGAAGTTGCTGTCAGACGGGAGAAACTCGGTCGTGTGTCACCCCCAGCCGGCTATCTCTAAAGGTAGCCTTCCTCTGTTAGTTCCCTTCGATTCAACGACTTTCGGAGCGAGGTCACATGCAAAGGACGAAAGTCATTATGCTCGCATCAATAACGTTGCTAAATACACACAGGAAAGTCCCTCCCTTTCATACATTACGGGTATATCGTCAGTCCATTTAAACAGGCAGGCGGGACTTGCAATCGCGACTGAACTTCGGCGGAAGCAGACACGCAAAGATCTAGTTAACGGTGAGGGAGGGACGGGTGAGCTTAAAATGTGATGAACGTGCGATACGAGGTAGTTAATGGCTTCGGGATTGTTCTTCCGCAAGTGTGAAGCGTGCTCCAACAAATCGGCGACGCAGGGCCTACGGCCACCATGTCGGCGGGGAGGCCTGCGGCAACAGTTGGACTGAGTGACAGTGAGGACGCTGCGTTGACGGTGATAAGGGAGAGACTGCTGCTCGGACGGGGCAATGAGGTCAATGAAGTAGGCGGGTAGGAGGAAGGCGAGATTAGAGAAGGGAGGTGTGGTCACAAATAATACGGGATATGAGATATGGTGGGAAGTGAGAGAAGGCAGAGAATCAAGAAAACATGAATGACGAATATGCGGGTTAATTGGATTTTCAGAAGGATTTATGGGCACGACAAAGTAAACATAGGGAGATGTACAATAGGGGGATAATACAATCTGTTAAATTAAAGGGGAGGAGAGAGAAAATATAGGGGAAATTTTCAACACAGCGAGAGAGGAGTGTAGAACGGAGGAATGCCATACGAACGAACATGATACGGCACAATATTGTTCGAGAAAACCGCTTAAAACCCTTAAATGCTTAAAATCATTAGGTGATTGAAAAATAGAATGAGTAGTGCTACTGCATGGTGATGGAAGAATCCCGCAGAGAAACTTTGAAATTAGTAATGAGGGAGCGGTGCCATGGGAAGTAAACACAGTCGAGGAGCAAAAAAGGCAGGTGTGGGTAAAGATTTAGACAGGAAATATCCACCATCGGAACAGCAAATACATCGGAAGTAACGAAGATCGCAGATGCACTGGGAACGTTAGGGCAGCAGCAGGCCTTCAGTTACCACTCTCGCGAAGCCAGCTCGCGCTCTACTGGCGTCTCCGCCATCTCGCAGAAAGCGCAGCTCTCGCGAAGATTTGTTTGAAAAGTTCCCGAAGTGAAGGAACGCCACGTACAACTCAGGCCGCGCGAGAGGAAGACACCGCACTAAGCTCGGGTTTACCATAAGGAGGCCGTAATGAAATTATTATGACGCACCCATTACTCGGCTCTTCCAAACGGAACCGACTATACCGGCGGAGCCGCGGACCTCTCCCGGGTGTCGCCGAGCACGCAGATATGAGATAGAACGACGAGAATGAAACGCAGGAAAGGGGCGGGAGGCGGACGGTCGGAGGTGCGGACGGAAACGGAGGAGGAGGAGGGGAAGGACGAAGGGAGAGGAGAAAAGGAGCGCGGTGGGGCCGCGTGGCGCCCGAGCACGCCGCTCGGAGTCGGCAAAAAGGACGCTGATTACTGCGCTGGGGAACAGAGAACCAATTAGAGTGGCAGGCATAACGAGTGTGGGGAAACCTAGGGTTCCCTTTCCCCGCCTCTCGCTTTTGGCTTTCCTTCCCCTGCAGGGCTCCCCGCCGCGGCCGGCCGCTCTCTCACCTCGCCCGAGGGTGCCCTCTTCTGTCCCTCCCTTGCCACGCTCGCGCACCCCAGGGCTCCTCTAAACCCGTCCTCGGTCCTGCTCCCCCCAACCGTTCCCCATTCAGGGGTCTCGCTGAAAGGGCGGAACTCCTCTTCCACTGAACATGCTCTCTCGCTCTCTCCGTAAGCCTTCTTCCATGTTACAGTCACCCTCCCTACCACTTGGAAATCATTCGCTTCTCCCAACTTCGAAAACCTCCAAATATTCATTGAGAATTCCGTGTTTCCGGGCGCGTGAACTGCTATGGTCATTAGAACCGTTAGTGCCTACACTATATGACCATATATAATGACCATAGAATGTTTTATCTCTGAGATTGACGGTTCTCTGGTTGGTGAGATCTGGCGCTGACCTACATGTCGGTTTGCGTTTTTCCCCCATCCAGACATCCCCACCAGAAGGGCACCGTCCCAGCCAGTTGCTCTCCCAACATGTTAGTAATGTAGTACACGGAAATATAAGTGTGAGCAATTAAGGGAGGGGATAGGACAAGGAAGAGGAAAGAAAGATCGCGCGTAGTCCATGGCCCGTTTGTAAGGATACTGCTCTGGAATTCGCTTGGTGTTGATCGGAGATACCAGAGAAAACTACCGATCAGAGCAGCCGGTCTCTGGGATTCTCCTGAAGATAGCGACTGAACTCGATCTAGCTATCTAGCTAGTGTCAAAAATCCTGACACTGACGTAACTCGAGCCCTGAGACGTCCCGGTCATAGGCACTGTAATGACATCAGTTGATGTCCTAAGCCATCTCAGCTGATCCAAAGTTGTGTTTTTCTCCTTCATCATCGGTTTACGTGGTTACGGTCTACATTTATTTATATCGCTATTGGCGCCACCTAAATCAGTTTTCTTTCCACTACATTCTAACCATCGTGCTCTAATCCGCAGTTCCTTCAAGACTCTCGCATACATTTCCTTCACCTCCTTCTATCATAACCAGGCGATAGCATTTTACATCCAACAAAACGACAGTTCTCAACTTACTCAAATCTCTCCAATTAGCTTCACTTCGATCTCTGAATTTTTCCTCAAAATACCATACGTAGGGGACGTCATGTGTCTGTCAGTGCCTGTAAATGAATTTCTCGCTTTCACTTCACTCGTGTTGTGGATTTTGCGGCCAGAGCCCAGCAAGACGCGTTTCTTTGCGCTATCGCATGGCGAAGACACGTTGTGAAGGCCCGGACGCCGTGCTGCTTAATCTCACGAACGAGTTTTAAACGTCGTCCCGGGGCGCACGCGCTGCAGGACGCAGGGGGATCGGCGCCCGAGGGGAGCCCGAGGGCGGGAGGGCGAAGCGCGGAGGGTGTGAAGGCCCGAAAGCGCGAAGGCGCGTGGGAGGGAAGGCGCCAAGGAAAGAGGGCACATGGTCTGCGGGTTGTGAGAAGGTGCACGGGATGTCGGGTTGGTGAGTTTTTGTTTTCTGGCGCATCAATTGAGGTGTTAAAAGAAGAAGTGTCCATGCATGAAAACTGTGTTTTGAGCAAAAGGCATTGCAAGTTTTCGATCATAGCATTCTCCTCACTGGTCTATTTAATTGCAAATTACATATTATTTTAATATATTATAATTATTTTTGCACTTATTTTCATTTAAAACGGAATTAAATTTTTAATTTCAAACATAAGGCATAAAGAAAAAATGTGTTGTAGGCCCTTCTTCTGGAAAACATTTCATATTTATTATTGAAATGGTGTAAATTATAAATATTATTAAATTTTAATTTGATTTTATTTAAACTGCTAATACAAATCATAATGTGGTTTGTTACCTATTTTTTTACCTTATAGTTCATCCTGTGAGCTATCAAATTCGAACTCACTTTTGTCGACATTTCCAGTGGACACTTCTTGAGGAGTACACTCTTGAAAAAAATTTGGTTACATTTTTTCTCTCTTCCTTTAAATATCCATATAAGTCCCGAATATCAGTAACTTTTGCCGGAGTAAGTGGAACTCAAACGACGGGTTAAAGTGAAATATTCTGGGGAACTCTCATCATGTAACAGACTATTTCTCTACCAACCTAACGAATAGAGATAAAATCATGAAAGTTTGCTTGGATATAGAGGGAAGTACGCAGAATTCAATTCTGCATTTTTTGGAAGATGGGCCCATAATCCTATGGGGCCCTCTTTGACCTACCACCTCCATTACTTAGGTCATTAGTGCAGTAAGTCCTCTACCCCTAGAGGCAGTGGAGGTGTTTGTTGTCAACTGGAATGTGAGATCCGTCGCCGATATACGCGTCAGCTTGGGGGTTTACCACTTCCAGATATTTTCCCCAGCAGGGCACCCCCTCAGCCTTGGCAAGCTCTAAATTTCGGACTGGTCTCCCTGTTGATCGTTTAATTGATTGGCTAACTGATGTTTTCGGGCACTACTCGTATGGTCATTAGTCCCGTTTGTGTACTGTGTGTGATCATTCCCTAGAGATCACGGTTTTGCTGCTCTGCTGGAAGGCGAGATACGGAGCTGATCTACACGTTGGGTTCAAATTTGTCTTTAAATTTTATTTCGAATCCGTAAAATATCGGCGAAAAAGAGCTAGTTTGGTGGAACTCTCTGTACTTTCGAAAATTGCAAAATGTTAAGATTTCAAAAGTACAACACGTTGATTGATAATAGGAGTAGATATTAAATAGGTATTAAATAAAATCAGTTCTAAAAAATAAAATATTTTTTAAATATAATTATTTGAAAAAACTAGTAATTTTTGTGTAATTTCTATTTGAAATTAATACAAAATATTAAAAAACATTTGCTCAAAAACCACTTCAATTCTTTGCTTCAAATGTTTTTTGCATTCATAGATTAAGTGACGTGTAAAGAAATAGTATTGAACTTTCTGATTGCAAAAGTTATAAATAATGCGAGAAATATTCCCTGAAATATTCCTAAGTGCTGTTGTAGCCCTAGCTAAATATATTCCTTGTCGGATGGTTTCAGGGCTCGGTTACGTCACACGTGATGGTTTCGGCTCCTATTATCCTAGTTAAAAAAAATACAATGAAAATCAAATTCATATCTTTCGGCCACTTTCTGTTTTCTCAATTTAAAAAATTATCAGAGAGACTTCCGTGAAGGACCTTTCATAAGATATACGAAGCGTTTTCAGATTTCGAACATGAGCTTAGAAAATAAAAATGCGATATTGGATGCTGAATTGCGTGTTGGAATGACAACTACACGGAGGACAAACACTTTTTAATTTATCGCCATTACGTATTTATGTAATACAGATAAAGTAGTGTAATGCTGCCGTAAAATTTTGAGACATTTCGACAGAAAAACTAGTGTTGTGGGGCCCTGGTATTGAAAAAGTGAATTGATTGATTTATTAGTTTCCGGGCAACTGATGTGATTAGTCTGGTTAGTGTGCATGGTTTTATCACAGGATAAAGCGGTGTGTTTCCTCCACTGGATGGTAGATATCCTGCACCGACCTACACGTCAGCGCAGGGTTTTCCCCAAACAGGAATCTCTTACCAGCGGGACACTGCCCTAGCCGGCTCTAAGCTCTAAGCTCCCGACTGGTTTCCCAGCATGTGTGCTAGTGTAGCGTATGTAAGTGTGTGTGTGTGTAAGTTAGGGGTGAAGATAGAGCAAGGAAGAAGGAGGAAAGGTCTCGCGCGACCCGTGTCCCGTTTTCTAGGTCACTACTCGGACATTCACTTAGTGTTGATCGGAAAAAACATAGACAACTACCGATCATAGCAATCAACCGCTAGAAGTATCTTCCAGACACGCCTGAATACGTCTTCGCACCCTACCTAGTCTCTCAAATCCTGCCACCGTAAAGACTCAACCCCTAGGAACTCCCGGATACAGGTCTCATTACTTCCTCTAGCATGTTGCTTAGGCAGAATTTACGTTTTGTGGGTCCTTGATTCCGAAAATTCGACTGACGACAAAATGTCTATCTATCTGTCTTTCCGTCACCCTATCCGTCCATCCGTCTGTCTCCGCTACTACCTAAACCTGGTTTGAGACACTTTAGTAAATTTATGTAGTGTTATAATATTACGTAGACCTCAAAATAGTGTGAGAGACGAGACAAATATGTGCTGTGGTAGCCCCACTACATTTATACTTCCTAATGCTTCTCAGACACTATGTTCAGTGACGAAAAACTACTTCCTATTATCAGCTCTACCTGTCCTTTGTGTTTGTGCACTTTTTCTAAAAACACAAGCAATTCTTTCAATGAAAAGAAGGCTAAGAAATTATTTCTAACCGTCTCTCATACTGGAATGTTTTGATATTTCCACAGCTGAGGCTCCCGATGCCTGGCACGGGCAGAGCAAAATGTATCGTGACTCAAAAGTTTTAATTCATTAAGGGAGATGGGTCGATCACACCTTCGCAGCGCTTCATCGGATGGGCGTCGCATAACAAATGATAATTAATATTTCAATTACACGAGATAAGCCGTCGGTGTTTTAATGCCGCTGTGTTGACATTTGTTGCACAAATTCAATTATTTGTTAAGTAAATGCAATGTAACGTATGTTTGAGTTATAGGACGGCGCATCACCTAAATACATTGGAGAGGCGCCATGTTATTAATTTCCACATCAACTGGGAATACGCATTCGCTCGCGTTTCTGTCACTAGTGGGGACGTGCCTTGTAATAAAGGCGAGCTCTTCCGATGGGGCGTGATCGATGAGGTTTGCGCAGGGCGCATGGGCCGATATGGCTTCACAAGAACGGGCTGGCTGGCTGTGGGAAGATTTTCTCTTCGCCAGAGATCCCCACGACCTTATGAAAACGTCGGAGGTGGAAGGCGAATCGTTTCAACTAGAGCTGCCCCAGATTGCAACATTCAATTTGTCGTTTTATAGGATTTCTCGGCCAGATTATAGGGAACCAAAGCATTCATGAACAGTGGGGATTAGAGGATGTGAAGAGAGAAGAAATAGCGTATTGGTGAAATGAGGTATGGGAAGAACAATGTTGGGCGTAATATAAAAAAAACTCATCTTCTTTCTCGCATAGTACATATGTAGTATAGAGAAAGTTATGTCATTCCGCGTCAAAAAACTGGAATTTTTTGGAAGAAAAATTCGTATTGTAGGCCCCTGATACCAATCTTTACCCTAAAACATAGGCTACGACTACCTTCCTTAATAGAGAAAGTAATGAACTACATGTAGGAGTAGTAATTATCCACTATTTCGCTGTCAGAGACCCACAAAACTAATTCTTCTCTCAAAAATAGGTTCTTTTTGCTGTAGTATTACAATAATCTCTCCATATTATGCAAGTAGTCTACGAGAAAGTAGAAACGAGGAAATGGGTCGAGGTATTTAGATACGTGTTCACAGTCGCTAGCTCTATCTTATCGGTTAAACACAAAAATACTAATCAAATTTTTCATTTCAAAATGTTAAACTCCTAATAATTAAAGAAAATTTGAACAATAACTTCCAATATATTTTGAAGATCAATTAAAGAAAGTCATTTCAGTTTTAGATTTAGTCGTTTCAGTTTTAGCCAGGTGACGTCAAAATGCAGCACGTTTATGTACTACAATTTGTACAGATTTATTTCTTTATTGATTATCATCCACATCTCAATTTGGATAATAGAAAAATTACATTGTATGATTGGAAACACTAAGAAAATTTTTTGAATACGATAATTTGTGACTTGTAAATTTCAACCAACAATAATAGAAATCTTTGGCATACTATTTGGACGATAGACATAACTACCAAAAACTACAAAGTATAAAGAACAAATTGAATGTGAATAAAATTATTCTCCATGACATGCATATTACAGGTGAAACTAAAATGACAATTTGGTTTGTGGACAATGCGGTAGGTACTTCACAAAATAAATTTTAACAAACGTTGTTGACTTGCAACTCAGCCATCCTCGGAAACTTAATGTTTTGTGATTTTACAGTATCGACATTTTTTGAAGATCTCTAAGCGAAAATGGTGTTAGGAATTGTTGGCAAATGCATGTTAAAATTTTATTAGTACCCTGAAAAGTGGCATTAAAATCTAGTTTGCACTAAATTCCGTTGTTAAATTATTATTATTATAAAAATATTATAAATTATATTTGAAAAAATAAATATAATCCTCAAACCACAAAAAATCCAAAATATATCATTAACTAGTGGTCCTACAACAGAACACATTTTCTAACATTGTATTCGTATTGTTACGTAAACCTACAAAAGTATTTTCAGCCAGCAAAATTATTTGTCGCACTGAGACACGATCTCAAGTTCTCACACTACAGAAACGTCGTTCGGATCGAACTCGGATCGACGGCTAAAAATACAATTGTCTCAATCCAATATTTTTCCATGATGCAGTTTTTGCAATTTTCGAAAATACAGAGAGTTTGCTGAAAAAGAGATTAGCACTATGGTTTTTTACCGTCCCTTCATACATACGAGGAAAGTATTTAAAGGAAAAACTTTGAGTGGTTTTTGAAAAAAAGATTTTTTTTAGAAAATTACATAAATTTGAGATTACGCAAAAACTACTCGTTTTTTCCAAAAATTGGGCATGATCTCTTTTAAAGAGCTGCTTTTTAAGGAGAGTTGGTCTAAAGCGAAACACTCAATCTTCAATTTTGTAGTTATGCTAACTTTGTGCAGTTTTCGAAAAAACGGAGTTCGCTGAGAGTGAGACTATACTGTGATTTATGTAACGTGGCGCCTCAAGGTCACGAGCTGCAAGGAGAGGGAGACATTGTTATCCAATCGGTAGCTTCAATCCAAAAATTTAAATTGTAACGACGCACCCGATTGGATGGTCGTGTCCCCCTCTTCGTCCAGATTGTGGCCTTGAGGCGCCACGTTAAATAAATCGGAGTATAGCACCATACTTTTTATCGCCCCTTGATACTTATGAGTAGACAATTTGGACCCGTTGTTTTAAAAAAAATGAATCGCCTATATTTTGCACAAAATTATACGAAAACTATTCATGTTTTCAAAAATTGAACATGACCTTATTTCAAGATCTGTTTTTTTAAATAACAGATTTCATTAAAGATCAAACCTCTATCTTCAATATTATAGTGGTAGGAAGACGCCCCCAAAAATTTTACTTTTTCAATTTGCAAAAAATCTGGGATTTCAACGAACATGAGACCTGCACCATTCTCGTAAGCGTTCTTTACGTTATCCGAAGACAAAGGTTGATTTAAAAAAATGGTGCCATTTTGAGAAAATTTCGATGTTTCTGAGGCTTCGTACACTCAAAAATCAAAATATCCATTTGAAACTCTCAAAAGCCTCGAGTTAATTTAGTTCGACTGAGGAATATGAATTTTGAGGAAAATCGACTGAACTGTTTAGGCGGTAGCGTTGACCAGACACGAGCAGATAGAGACGTTTTACCGTCAATAGATTTTTCGATATAAAGGACCCACAAAACGGATTCTGGCTGCACCACGTGTTGTTATTGTTGTTGTTGTTGTTGTTGTTGTTGATGATGATGATGATGATATAAGCCCATTGAATCCTTAAAAGGGCAGGGGCCTCGTGTCAGTGATTCTGCTTCTCTCTTTAGGTGAATCAGTCCTTCAAATGCGAAAAACCATCAAATGCGAAATATGGCTCACACAAACAATGGCTTAACACTAGAACAGTTTACTAGAATGTAAATGATATTGAAAAGCACGGGTATATAATAAAAGAGTAAAACTGTAATGGGTACCGATGGAGGTTGTGACACTATTTAGATTTTATTTGTTTTGTTTTTTTTCTGATTAATTCTGGTGATTTGATTCATTATCCAATGCGTGGCTTGGCTATTGACTACATATTCCCATCATAACGTAGGCCTACCGGTTATAAGAAATATCTTTCTCAAGACAAGCGCAAAAGCAGAGACACTGCACCTGTTCACGCTATCCTCGAGCAAGCGGAGAGTGTAATTAAACGGGAGAGCGGAATTAATGTGGACACATGGTGAGGTTCATTTATAACAGCAAGATACATTCTGAAGTCACTTTAATAATTTAAAACTAAAGCCACAAAGGAAAGAATTGGGTACTGCTTACAAGATTTGGAGTATTCTCGACTGAAGTACGTCTTTAAACCTTGGGCACATGTCCTATATAATAACGGTTTCGGCAATATCGTGAAACTATTCCTGCACGCTACATATTCAAGTAGCGACCATGCTATTTTGTGAGTCAATTGTATGCACTGTAGGTAACATGATTGAGAGGTTGTATTATGTCATATAACCGATAATGCCTCGATGTCATTTTTTGACGCGAAATCACGTAATACAAGTTGGGTCTAGATTACTAATAGGTGAATCTTATCTATGATAATTATGATTATCACTGCATTCCAATTGATTAATTGTTTTTTTCCATACTTGAGCGGCAAGCAAAGAGTCGGGAATATACTTTTAGATTATCAATCGCTCGAGACGAATGACACGACCTCTCGTAGATAGCAGAGATTCACCAAATGAAACACTCCGACACCCTGTTATTCCATTTAAATAGTTTTTTTTTACACACACACACTTACATAATGTTTCCTAAAAATACATTTCTGTTTGAGGTGATTAAAATAACTTGATTTTAAAATCAACTCTCCGGCAACTGATTTTACGTATCACATTATTTCTCTGTATTGTTTTTACTAAATCATTGGGAAGAAGAGTATACATAATATACCAAGCCTTTTTGCACTAACAACCATTACAATTCTTCAATCAAGTAATCCAATAGTCTCATGAAAAACAATTGAACTCTTCAATGATTCCAACTCTCATTCAGAGAAAATTTGTAAACTCTACATGTTAAATTAAATAAAAAATATTTATTACTCACTGAAAACATAAACCAACATCCCACCCCTCTACTGAAAATATTATTAGACACCAGCTCCCCTCCGAAACATTGCGCGTTATAGTAGCTGGTAAACCCAGGCTATCAACCCTCATTCTCCCCCGCCTTCTAACACCCTGCCCCCTCAGTACAAAATCCGCTAGGCGAGCCGGGACAATTTGTAGTTAAGTTATATAAGTCCCAGAAAGTAGGTAAGAAAGTAAAAATGTGCCTTTCATTTTACTTACTTTTTGAACTGAGAATTTTTCATTTTTTCCTTACCTCTGTTTTTAGGCCACCAAGACAAACTTCCAAAACTGGCCATTTTGTGAGCGGTGTTCCTTTTTCGTATTCTAACTTCTTCATCCACTTGCTATAGTTTTTCATTTATTGGCTGTCTATGTTCTATTAGTAATTATATTTGGTTTGACTGCGAATTCGTGATGATCAATTCGTGTTCTGAATTTAGATATCTTTTGTATAATGTTTATAGAATGCTTGTTTGCTGAAAATATCTAATTCTGTGATCCAATTTTCCTTGAATTCAATAATACAGTAAGAACGAGACTAGTTTTAGCCAGTCTTTCATTACTCATTCTCAGTATACGGCCACAGAATTTCGATCACCTTTTCCTAAATGTAGGTGTTGCTCTCGCCATTCACTTTTCATCCATATTCCATTTTACCAAGGTCTAAACATAAACCAAATGATATTCTATATTTTGATTTTCAATATTTTTAAGTAATATATAATTCAGTGATTTTAATGATCATAGTTTATAATGCATACAATGCTTCAGATTTAATTACTTACGATAGCATTTTAATTTTGCATTCCAGAGATATTGATTTCTAATTGTAACTGTTCCAGGTGACTATACAAGCGTTAATTTACCCCTTATTTTCTTCCTGATTCAATATAGAATTTTTGATGATTTTTAGAAGTGTGTGAAGAAGTGCATCAAGAAGAATCAGAACCAATATTAAAAGCCACTGTGAATGTTTATTTTTCTATAAGATAAACTAGCACTAATATGTTTATTAAGCTGAATATATGCTTTTCATATCATATCAATTATTACTTCCCTAATGGGAGAAATGCAAAGGCTATGTACGTTTAAGGCATTCCAAAATATACACTTTCAATTCAACTGGAAGTCGATAATCTACTTTCTTCGTACTCCCAAATTAGTTTTGTATTCCCTTGTTTACCCGCTGTGCGATGAGCTTGCAGTTAACAGAACCCGTCTCGAATGCAAATCACGGCCGTTGAACGGGGCAAGCTGCGGAGGCAGATGCTTCCGCCAACCCTCTGCGAATGCCAGATCTCCCCTTTATGATGCAGTGCTTGAGACGCTCGTCAAATGTGCCCAAATTAAACATGACAAATTGTAATCATTCACTTGAGACATGGATAATTGGAGAAAACTGAAAGTTCAGATTTCTCTGGAAGTCTACCTTTTGTGATCTGCGTATTTTAATACTGTACATGGACACCGCATTGCACACAGTAAACGAAGAAGAATTAAAAAGAATTTTTCTATATTCCTTAGTGAAAAGCAGTGTTTTAATTGAAATACGGTTCATGAAACCTTAGAGAAAACCATATTATTGTGCAGAAATAATTGAAGTCTTTTTTGACAAAGTTTTGTTAATATATTTTTGTAAAAGTAGGGCCTATTGATTGAAGTAAAAGCAAAAGCAATGTATTACCATTTCGAGAAACTTCATACACAATGTTTAATATTTCTACTAACTAAATTCATTAAATATAGTAATATATTCTCCGATATGTTAAAAATAATACTTGAAATTGAGAAAATTCAAAGGTTTTTTCCAAAGTAGCCTTTTATCACATTAAGAGACATTTAAATCTTATGTCAAAAAATTATATCCTTCAAATAATTCTTTTCAAAATACGATTGGTCATGCATTCAGTTACAATACATGACACATCTGAATCATCTAGAGGTACCCTAGCTTTCAGAGTCTAAGAGTTTATATTTGTTATTAAATATAAATGTTTAATAATTAAAAGGATAAGGGTGCTTTAATATATAAAAAAGTAAAAAAGATGTATCCGTAGCTAGCTGAAAAGATGAGACAGCCTTGAAAAGAAAAAGAAGACACAATTTAATTTTGTTCTCAGATCTACTTATTTGACAAGTTGTTCATCATAAAATTCATGATATCTTGAACACATGACAACAATTGTTAAAGTAAACGTCAGTCAGTCTACTACAACAGCTTGTTATAAGTTTTGTCACAAATGGAAAAGACTACCAAAGCAGGAGGTAACCTTTATTAAAAACTTTGCGCCTGCCGCCTTCAGAAAGCAGGGATGTAAGGAGCGTAAGAATGGCGCGCAAGGTAAAGAAATCCACAAGAGAAGCGCGAGGGCGCTATACAAATCACTGCCTTCGCCCGCGCGATGCTCTTGGCTGAATTGAACAAGCGAACGGGGAGAGCCGAGGGGCCGAGGTGCCGCGTGTGCCTGCAGAGGGCCAGGAGAACGGGCGGCAGGGGGGAGAGAAAATTTTGGCCGTGAGAGCGCCAGAGGCTGCTATGTAAACACACAGAGCAAATCCTACATAGAGCGCTCGGGATAACCAATCAAAAAGTTCTGTATAAACTACTAAAAACATTCATACATTGACGCTCAAAATGGAATTTTGATTAGTTCGTTTCGGCCGGGTCACCGGCGAGAAAGAGGCGTGCCTCGCCCCCCTGTGAGGCAGGCTGGCTGGCGTGGAGCGCAGAGCGCACTGTAACGACCCCAGGGACCGGAAGTTGCGTCCTGCCGCCCCCGCCCCGGAAAGTAGTGTCGATTTAACATTCGCAACGAACGTATTTTCAATTTCCGATTGCTCCGTCGAATATCCGCGAACGGAGGCATCGCGGGCGAAGTTGTTCCGATAGAATTTCGCGTACCTCGCCAAAGACCGCAGCGGGGGGCGGGAGATGGCGGCAAGCGAGGCTTTCCTTGCCAGCCCTCCTGGCGGCGTCGAGGCATTTAGTAAATCGAACCATGTGTGAGAATGTGGTTTTAGAAAGTGAGAACGTCTTTGCCATCCACCAATATCAGGAGCGTACCTACAAAACTGAGAATTGCGAAGATGCTCTGCAGTGTCTATGTCTAAGATCGAAGAGTTCATGTCCAAACGGTGGCAAACTTTCCACACTAGCTTTCTAGGCTGTTCGAATCCAGTTTATGTTTGGAAGGAGAATTCTAGCCGCTGGCTGCTTTCATCGGTAGTTTTCCTGGATTTTTCAAATCAATACCATAGGAACGCTGGAGTAGTATCCTTCCAAACAGGCCACTGTCCGCTTGGCCCATTTCTTCCCTTTCTCATCATGCACATCCTCTTTCCTTACACACCCGAACGCACACACAGGCATGTGGGGATATCAATCCTAGCGTAGGGCGTGTTCCAGATGAGGTAGGGCCTCGTTGAAGCCGATACCTGGAGTGGGAACCCCGCAAACTGACGTGTACGTTGGCACGGGATCTGACGTTCCACTGAGGAGGAGCGTCGCCTCCTCCCGGGGATCTAACATGCACTAATCCCACGGGACTAACAAACAAAATTGTCGCCGCGTCCGGAAACACTGAATACTAAATCACACACGAAGGTGTTGACTACATTAGGTGATAATCATAAGGCGAAGGTGGTGACTACTTTAGGCCAGTGAGCAGACTTTAGTGTGATGGTCATGTGCGGTAGTTAAGTGAGGCGGTCTTCGAAACTCGTGCACAGTACAATGAGTAGGCGTGAATGTATTTGCAAAGTGAAAGAATTCTACTGTGACAAATGAGCGAGTACCATTTGGAATGCCTCGTGGGAGGACTGCAAAATCGTAGAACCATTCAATGGTTAACGACCTTCGTTAGAATGGATAATAATCAGTTCGCTAGTGTGTGCTATCGTTAGTGTTTTATACAAAAAATGACAAATTTCAAATTTGTATGAAAGAATTCACTACATATGCACTGTACAGATTTTTCCACATGATTTTTTGCAACACAGAATTACCGACAAATTCTGAGAGTAGATTTTCTCAACTTACAATATGACGTCAATACTTCGTGTAAATAAGACTATGAATGAAGAAGGTTCTGGTCAAACTGACCTTCAATGGTCAGTCGCATATCCACTCCACGGTGGATACCTGAACCTCCAACCTCCCGGGCTACGAAGCTTCCGCTGCGGACAGCGCAACGTCCTGAGCTACACGAGCTACGGGCGAGCCGTACGAATACATTATTCCTCATTCGTATGCAGCGTGGAAGTGAGATCAGCGGCGTAATTCCTCAGGCTTACGGATAACTAGAGTTGACTAGCTCCCGGGTGGGGATCGTTTGGACCGCGGGGAGAGAAGCCAAGCGCTGCTTGCGGGCGGCCAGTGCTTGGCGCTGCGCGAGGCCAATTTGTGTCCGGCATCCGAATGTGGACCCCGCCACATGGCGATACACCTCCTAATTTGAATCGCGTAGGCACCGGTTTCTTCAATTGGCGTCGTTTCTTCTGAAATCACTTGTTATATATTTGACTTTTTATATATTTGATTTGACTTCTGAGATGACTTTTATATTACAAAAATGTACGCAGACTTTATTGTGATGGTCATCGATTTATAAATTACCTACCGAAATGAGTGGAATATCATTTTGATTACTTCTAAATTATTTATAATATGAGTAATGCTGGAAAGAAATTGCAAGTTTAGTAATTGTGTACTAGGGTAGATGAAAGAAAACGATTAGTCTTGGCCGCTACTTACGGGATAAGATGAGGAGTACCAAAAGATAAATAGCGAGAGTGGACCATTATTGACCCACAGCAGTGGATATGTAAGACAACGAATAACAATTCTTTGTTTGCATTTTAGAATTTTAAATTTTATATAATGTGCGTATTAGCGTTTCGCCGCTATGTAATGTACATATATAGCGTCCATATCAGTGTTTTTAATAATATTAATATAATAACGAACGCAATTTTGCCCACAGTGGTCTGCAACGCGCCAACCCGCTCCTTACCCTAAGGATCCAGCTTGCTGGACTGACGAGGTCCTTACGGCTCTTGCTCGCACGGCCTTGCTCGGAGCTACTCCTATCGGCTTCTCACGTCGCGCTGTTTCATAACCACAGACGTGATAACATAATTTAAAGGAACAGGAATGTATTGAAGATGACCACAAAGCCTTGCACTAACATTCTTACTAGAACGAATCTGTATTTTAATAAGATAAAAACGTATGCAAAATCATTAATATTTAATTATTATTACAGCACTTTCAATCTCTCCTTCAAGGTAGTGAACTATTCAATGAATAGCGATGGTGCTATATCTCTAGAAAACGTGTGCTACTTCGAACATTTACGATGAATAAATCCACTCTCACTGAAGGGGTTAGTGAAAGTACCAGGGATGATATGATGTCATTGAAAGCCACTTTCACTCTGACATAGTATGTATCTGTAGTAGACCCGGACAAGACGCATTATATTATCGATCGTTCTGGCTGGCTTACTTTGGCGGTCTCGGAGGGCGCGCACGCTCCTAGAATGAGTCTTCTCCCCACTCTTCCTCACTGCCCGCCATGGCACTTGAGTGGCTCGCGCGCGGATCCCGAGGTCAGTGAAAGTGCAAAATGCTGGCTTATGGGATTAGCTGAGGTTGTTCTGTGCACGTTTTCTTGGTAGTTTTGGTGTGTTTTGCGTGTGGTAAGGACCGTGAGGTCTCTTACAAAGAAGAAAATAATTGAATTCAGGATTTTTATTAATTTTGATAATAAACTGTTACATCGGACATACTTTCTAATGGTATCTCAAAATTACGCGAAATATACTATCATTTTCACATAATTCGAAATTACATTATATAAAGATTTGGTTTTAACGAGTAGATTTTATTTAGAAAAATCTCTTGAATTTCTCGCTCCCTTTTACGCGGTAGAGAGAAACTTATGTAATGTTACGCAAAACAAACGACAGAAAAACTCTTATTACAGGACCACATATCGGAAAACTGGATAAATACACTTGCTAAATTTAGAAAAAATCCTCTAATACGTGGTATAGTCAGAATCCATGTTTTGCGGGTCCTTGAAACCGAAAAGTCGAATAACGTCGCAAAACGTCCGTCCGTCCGTCCGTCTTATGCGTCTGTGAATAACGTTAGGGGCTGAACCGTTCAACTGATTTTCTTCAAAATTGATATTTCCCAATCGATCTTACTAATGTCGCGGCCCCTTGAATTTGAAACCGATATTTAAGTTTTTGGGGGTACTCTATATGAGGTCCCTGGGACATTTTCAACATAAAAATGACTTTTGTTAAATGTTAGTGTTGGATAATGTGAAGGATGTTTAAGAGAATGGGGTAAGTCTCAATTTCGTTGGAAACTCTGATTTTTGAAAAATTGCAAAACTTCAAATTTTTATCGGCATCTTCCTACAACTACAATGATGAAAATAGATATTTTTCCCTTCATGAAATCTGTTCCTTAAAGATAGATTTTGAAATAAGGTCTTTTACAATTTTTAGAAAATTTGAATACTTTTCGCGTAATTTTGCGAGAAATTACGGGCGAGAAAGTACGTGCTGTTTTAGCACCTCTAGTTTTTATATTACATTGGAGGAACACGCAGATAAAATTGTGAACTTTTGCTCATAATTATTTTAGAAAATATAGAGTTCAACGATAATGGAACTTGCGCTACTACTTTCCCCTACACGAGAAAAATTTACATTAGGTATTTCTTTAAAATTGCCATAATTACACGCAAAAAATGCAAAAACTATACATATTTCCAAAAATATATTCATGACTTTATTTAAACATCTAACTTTAAAGAACAAATTTTACCGAGGAAAAATATTCTATCAATATTATAGTTTCAGACGCCGAAAGTTGTTTTAATTTTTGCAATTTTCGAACATTTAGAGAATTCAATGAAAATGGGACCTGCGCTTATTCATAAGCGTACTCCGCTCTATTCGCTCTATGATATGCAAATAAATTGAAGTAATTTTTGAAAAAAATTGAAGGGGGTAAAGTACCACCAAAAGTAAACATGATCCTTTTGAAATGAACAGGGCCTCGAGTTCGGCAAGATCAATCAAGGAATATCAGTGTTGGAGAAAATTGTCTAAACGGTTTCGGCGCTGGTGTTATGGACGGACGGGAGGCCAACCTCGTGTTATGGACGGACGGCTCCAACATATAATCACACATAATCTAGATTCTCTTATTCTAATATATTGAAAGAAAACTCTTATACATTAAATTACACATCTTTAATTTCCAACATATTTCAACTAATTATTTCTACAATTATCCCAAAAATTCTCACCTTATTTCAAAACATGATTCCTCCACCTGTTTAATGTCTATTAATACAAATACTAATACTATTACACTAATAAAAATGACAACTTCTAAAATGACAACAAAAATGACAAAAAAGGGGAAAACAAATAATTTTTTGTAATTTTTTGTAGAAAAAACTGTACTTAAAAGAGTATAATACTTATAGAAATGATAGAATTTCAGACCATGCTTCTGCGGAGTAATAATAATAATAATAATAATAATAATAATAATAATAATAATAATAATAATAATAATAATAATAATAATTATTATTATTATTATTATTATTATTATTATGTTAATGATGAATTCTATATCCCATCAGCAAATATTTTTGTTTTTACATTTTAGAATGTATAGCTTTACAAATTAAATTAAGTGACACTATTCACTCTCTATATTATATTTATAAACCTCCAAGCCCACCCTTTCCTACTCAAATTTATAATCTCATTTTCCAATCTTCTAATCCAATTACACTCATAGGATACTTGAACAGCAAAAACATTTTGGGGGATGCAACTCATCAAATCCCTGAGGTTTTCATTTACAACAAATGTATCATTCAAAATAATTTAGTCATATATCTTCCCATCAAACCAAACTATTACTCTAATCTCAACAATATACCACATATTTTAAGTATAATAACTACAAAAAATGTAAATCTACAATGCTTGTAATCTTCACTTCCTGAATTAGATTTTGATCATCTCCTTATCATTTAATGTGTTTTTATATGTTTAAATTCTCCACTATTAAAAATTAATTACTCCTTCATAACATTTGCATAAAGTGGAATATATAACGTCCATACATAAGTTCAAATTTTAACTTCCCAAAAAACAATACATTCACAAAAAGTAGATAATACACAAAAAACTATATAGAAACAGAAAAAATTACTATTTACTACAGCTATCATATTCATTCATACTCTATCTCTACCTACACATTACTAAAAAGTCTTATTAAATTAAAACAATCTAAAACAAACTCCTTGGCATTAGAAGAAAAATTAATAAATTTCTACGAACTAAGAAAGTACGTGTAGACCGATATGAATTAGACAAATTTCAAAATTATATTGCTCAAATATACTCCAACATCAGACCACAATGGTCAACAATTTCAAAATTAACAAAATCTTACTCTCCTGTTCCAATATTAAACAACAGCCTGGCTACATCAACATCTGGCTACATCAATTTTTAAAAATCAAATTTGACTGCACAACTAGAAAAATCTTTTACACCAAACCCTGTAACAGATCAAACTCAATGCAGAAATTGAGTTTTGTTTTTTCTTTTTCACATTATTTGCTCCATTCAAAAATTACATTTATTTTTTCTAGAGAAGTTCAAAAAATAACACAAAAACTGAACAACTGAACACCTGAAAAACTGAACTGAACAAAACTTCAGGAAATGATTCTATTTGAAACAAAACGATTAAAGAACTTAAACTAGAAATTACTAAATTATTTCTTAGCACTTCTTTCTCTTAATACAAATTTATTTTAAACTATGTATCCATCGAATTGCCAATTTTATTCCACACATTTTTTTTCTAATCAAAATGATAATTATCAATAATTATCAAATTTGGATTCTGGCTTCTCCATAAAAAAAAATTATAAATTACTTATTCAACATCCTGAAAATTAATGTATAATTGAATAGGAGGTAAACACTCATTTAAAAAAAGAAATATTAATTGCCAGCAAATATCATAGCACATCACTAATAAACATTAAATACTACTGATTCCCATGTCAAAAAAATGTAATTTAATATTTACTCACTAATTCCACTTAGGAACTGAGTTCCATTCAAAGAAAACATCTAAATAAAATATTGCAAGTTCAGATGCCATAATTGCATACCTGAAACCTGTAGCAATGTAGTATATGTTTCACCCACATGCTAACTCATTAAAAACATTTCTTCACTAAGCAACCATATTTCATCTGGACGAAAAACCGAAACACTGGTAGGAACAGCTGACAATAATATGAAAAACGTTGAAATAAATTAATGGTATATTAAATTAATTTGTACTTTTAACTAGATTTTTTCTTCTTGCTTTGAGGTAGGAGTTTTTATTTTTTGGGCACATCAGCAATATTGAAGTACATGCAATAAAATAGTGCTTAATATGTACATATTTTAAGTCACAAGTGTATCACAATCATATTGAACCCATTAATACTTATTCACTTATTTCACTACGCAACCGGGAGCGGTAGCTCCGCTAATGTTACTGCAACGCCTCTGACCGGGAGGTCTTAGGTTCTAGTCCTGACGGCGGCAGGTTTTCGACACTAGCTTTTCAGCTAGGTCGAATTCAGTTGCTGTCTTTGTTGTATTTGCAGGATGCAAGGTAAGTTAAACAGTCAATGTTTAATAACCATTTACTTTCACCAATAACCAATACACAGAACAACGTAACAAATACTGTACAATAATTCTTAACGGCCTTCTTGCCTCGCCGAGCCTTATCGCCCGCAGTGGCGATAAGCGTCGTAACGTGATAGCTGGCCGCAGTCGCCTCGAGCCTCCTAGTAGTGCGCGGCGGGTTACGCCGCGGTAGGGAGTGTAGCGAGGGGCGGCAGTGGCCACCGAGGTCGGCGTTGATCGCCTGGCTGATACGTCACGGCTAGTGACGGTAGCAAGTGCCGGCGGTAGTCTGCAGTCACTTTGTAGCGCGCCACAGATGGCGCCTTGACCAGGCGTGTAGCGAGGGCGGCAGTAGCCCCCGAGGTCTGTGCTGATCGCCCGGCGGATACGTCACGGCTGGTGACGGTAGCACGCGCCGGCGGCAGTAGACTGGAGTCCTCTTATAGCGCGCAGCAGGTTACGCCGCGATAGTGCGTGTAGCGAGTGCGGCGGTGGTAGTTAAGCGAAGCGGTAACTGAACGGGAGCGCCCTGCTCCCGACCATGCCTTTATACCCCACCGCCCGGTGAAGGGGGAGGGGAGGGGCTGTGCCCCT
>BLKR01016481.1:0-26449 GCA_011170035.1 Teleogryllus occipitalis | reverse complement strand
GCGACGTCTGGGAGCGACGTCTGAGGGCGACGTCTGAGGGCGACGTCTGAGAGCGACGTCTGGGAGCGACGTCTGGGAGCGATATCTGAGAGCGACATCTGGGAGTGACGTCTGGGGGTGACGTCTGGGGGCGACGTCTGGGGGCGACGTCTGAGGGCGACGTCTGAGGGCGACGTCTGAGGGCGACGTCTGAGAGCGACGTCTGGGAGCGACGTCTGAGGGCGACGTCTGAGGGCGACGTCTGGGAGCGACGTCTGGGAGCGACGTCTGGGAGCGACGTCTGAGAGCGATATCTGAGAGCGACGTCTGAGAGTGACGTCTGAGAGTCTGTATGGTGCGTATTTCGAAACTTCTCTTTAATGAAGGCCATCTAGGATGCGAGACAATGGTCAGGTTTCCAGCGCCGTCGCAGGGCGAGGATTAGATAATAAGGAATAAAGAACAATTAAAAGAAGAATACCAAGAATGTTATGTTAGTTTTCTGTTCTAATCTCCCCTTTGAGAATTATAGATCTCTTGATGCCGTACTTGTTTTCCAGAAAGGTCAGTGCCTCGAACGTTGTGAACAGCGGCCGCATCGGCGTCGCCACCAAAGACTCCACTGCTGTTTCTTCTTCTTCTGCTGCTGCTGCTGCTGATGCTGCTGATGCTGCTGATGCTGCTGCAATCTCCTCTCTCCACTTTCAATCTCGTTCGCTTTCGTTTTCTACCGGTTTGTTCCATCGCGTCGGCCTCCGGCAGAAGTTGTCGTAGACCCGCAGGTTACTTTGGTAACGGTACCTGCGCACGGGCGTTTTCGCTTCGGACTTGTTAGTCTCTAGCCTTCAATGAGCGATATTCATTTTCAGAAATTCGCAATCGAAACAAGAGTAAAGAATATGCTTAAAAATTGGACAATGCAGCGATTTGATTTGATTTATTGAAAGAACAGTAAAAACTGTATGTGACTTATGGGAGAAATACCATCGGCGCACTGTGATTGTAATAAAAAATTGATGCAATGGGATTAAGAAGAGATGTATTCTCTTTATTCTCAATAACGAGATCAGAAATCTTGTAATCAGCAAGGAAAGAGATGGGTTTACAGCATGTCATGAAATTGATTTTCATTTCTATTTTTTATTTGTATGAAACATAACTTCGTATGGAAATCCGTTTAATAAAATATATTATTCGGAAGCTAGGCGGTGCTTATCACACTCTCTGCCGAATTAGCATAAAGAGATTGGGCATCCTGAATTGCAGGATTCAGCATGATCGTTATTCATATCTAGGAATTGCCTTTTATTTATTCCTGTGTTTTCAATGTAAAAAGTTATAAACTGTGTGGCTACTACCTTGAGATGTGCAATCACTGCATGTTTTCTTGAGCCCGCATCACATGATGCAATATGTGGAATTGTCGGTATGTTGTCAAAAAGTAGATAAATTTCTCTGCATGCCATTTATCTGTTTACTCTTTCCTTCATCTCAAACCTGTACCTGATATCTTCTATCATATTATTTATTTAAAAGTGGAGTTGCTCAGTAACAAATGGGTAAAAATAATGGCAGAAAATTGTTCTTGTACCGCCTTCTCGCTCTTCAACTCTAATACAAATATAAAATATCGTGATTAATATAATAGAATAGACTCGTGTAAAGATGGGCATTGTACGACTTTTAGTAGAAAGCTGAATAAATATATGGAAAGTAGTTTAAGTACTTTGTAATAATTTATGGGAAGAAATACGGAAAAGAAGTACTTTTCTTACGTCATGTCTTACTTCCTTGATTGTTTCCTTTTAGTGAATCAACGTCCTACATAAATATTAAAGCAAATAATAATAATAATAATAATAATAATAATAATAATAATAATAATAATAATAATAATAATAGTAATAGTAATAGTAATAGTAATAATAATAATAATAATAATAATAATAATAATAATAATAATAATAATAAATGTAATAAATAATTAGATTCATAAAATTTATACATGAATAGAGTTTTTCTTATAATTACTTTTTATGCTTCTTTTGGACTTCGCAACTAGCCCAGAATACATGCCATTGATTGTGGAGTTGTATTGTGATCACGAAACGGAGAAGATAATGCAGTCGTGATACCACTGTAAATAATGACAATAATAAATTTTATGGGTAAATTGCAAGAAACTCTAGACATATCAGAATATAGTCTGATCGAAAAGAAATTCATTGAGTCTATAATCATTAGATCTATCTCATCATCAAAGTAAATATGGGCTGCAGTTTCATTTTATGCACTTGGAACGAAATTCTTTCAAGAACTACGTCGCAGTTATAATTTACTTACTTTACTTGTCTTGTTGAGAACTAAGGGGAAGATAGTTCCTAACTTTCAATATTTACTATACCAAACTTTTCATTTCATTATTCATTTCTTAAATCTTGTCCTTAAAACGCTTATTCCTCTCACTAATAGGGGAAAAACAAGCATATCAGAATTCCTATACTCTTACCAATGTCCCTGTCTTAAACTGTTGTCTAGAATGACCAAGACGTTTTTAGGATGTTTTTTGATGTAAGACTATCTCTCGTTTAAATAGAAATATCATGTCCCAGTGACGAGTTATTTGTGCATTACGGTTCCACAAAATAGCACATTTTGTCGCAATGGAGCACCATTTCGAAACGCTTGTGGTTTTCACCTGTTTCAACAGGAACGGGCCCAGAACATTTCTTTGGAGGGCGCACGCGGCATGCCTCGAGAACGGGCAATGTTATTCAATTCGCAAGGGCAGGTGCGCGGCGTGCGCGAGCCGGTCACGCGAGCACGTGTGCGCGCGTGCGCTGGTAATGACATTTGGAGACGTCGCCCGTGCGTTCACCTCGGCGACCGCGCCATACACTGATAACGTCACCCGCGGCTATCGCTTCCGCGATCGCGCTTAAGGCGGCGTCCTTAACGTCGCCCCGCTGCAGCGGCGGGTGGTGGTAACGTTGGCGGCGGTGGAGTGTGGCAGTGGCGGTCGCAGTGGCAGTGGGAGAGTGGCGGCGGCTGCATGCTGGCTATGGTGGCGGTGTGTGGCGGTGATGGCGATGGCGATTGCGGAGGCGGTGGCGGTGGCGGTGGCGGTGGTGGTGGCGGCGGCGGCGAAACTAGCTCTGGCGGGTGGGGTGCTGGCCGTTGCGGCGGTGTCTGGCGGAGATGACGGTGGCGGTGGCGGTGGCGGCGACGGATATTGGGAGGGAAGGTCGCTGACCTCCCACACCTGCCCGGCCCCCGCGAGGAAATTACGTGTCACCGGAGGAACGTTCTCCGCAGGCCCCGGCGCCCGACGAAATGAGCAATTTTCGGACGGGGATGAGCTCTTTCGTGAACTAAACAAAGCGCTTGAATAATTGAGTGTTGTTTTAGAGTCGGGGACGGGGAACGGTAATGTCCTTACCTTGTTGACTAATTCTGGCGGGGAGGAGGAGGTCGCTGTTAGAGTAAGCAATGTTTAATGGCTTGTTGCATATCCCAGAGATCTTGCGAATGAAGCGCATACGAAGGTGGCGCTTCCGACGGTGATGCTTCCGAAGGTGTCGCATTCGAAGCGCATACGAATAAATATTTATTTGATTGTTTCTTTCCCAGCTTACAAAAGAGATTTTTCTCCATTAGTAAATTGATTCTTTATTAGGGATGTATTGTTGGTAGTTTATAAGAAAAAAAGAAATTAAACGCTACATTTGTAACTCTCATGTTTTAGTTCGTCTTGGTCGCTTTCTTATGGACTTCCCAATTAGTAATTCATTCTTCTCCATCAGCTTTCTTATTAGCACACTGCTCTTTTTTCCATTTTAGTGATATTAATAATAAATTATTATTATTATTATTATTATTATTATTATTATTATTATTATTATTATTATTATTATGCACATTATTATGGTAATAGTAATATAATAAATTTAGGAGAATTATGGGTTTGTTACCTCTGTTTGCGATTTTCGCTCTGGCTTGCTTTTTCTTTGCTTTAGGATATTTTTTGTTGTCTTGTGAAATTTATATGTAGGATACCACAGATAAACTGAAACTAGTTACCCAGGAACTCGAATCATTTTTAATATACTGACGCTCAAGTTACATTTTCCGAACTCAAGAAAACTATGCAGATTGCACTCCCTTTGCCTCAATGCGGTTTTACGGTTTTTTGATGATAAGTAAATAAATAAATAAATAAATAAATATATAAATAAATAAATTAAATAAATAAATAAATAAACAAACAAATAAATAAACAAATAAATAAATAAACAAATAAATAAATAAATAAATAAATAAACAAATAAAAATACAGATTTTTCCTTGCTCAAGAGCTGTTTAAATGTGGAACTCTTCGAAAACGAACGATTTTTTGAAAAAATAATTTTATAGCAAATGTAAAAACCGAACATTGAAGTATGTGAGAACACATTCTCTTGTACACAAAATCCGTGACTTCGTTCTAATTTTCTTCTCATGAAAGTGTTCTTGCTTCTATGCTCGCAGATTTGCGGACTATGGCATTGAAAATGGTTCATCGAATGCTTACTCAATTATTTTCTTCTTTTAGTTATAAAAACAATCTGGTTGCCAAGATCTGATCAACGATTTGAGTTTGCGAAGGACTCATGGTAGACAGCATGATAGCCGTGACATTTTAAAAACTCTCAGAATAGAAAGCAGACTAAGACGTACATTAATATACGAAGGACCTAAATGGGCAACAAAACAAACTGGTGATCTGCACATGCCGACACACACTGCAAAAACCTTCATTTGAAGTAGAGCCAGTTATTAGATTTAGTCTTAGAATTCAGTTTTTCTTGCTGTTAAAGGTATTTCTCTTATTGTAGATATTCTGAATATAGTGTCAACACATTCCCGGGGATTAATAAGAAAGAAAACATTTTGTATCACGTACTTTTATGTCTTCTATCTACATACAAAACAAGAAAAGAGACTGTAAATAAGATAAACCAACTGGATTTCGAAAATTATTTTCGGAAACTGAACGACAGTTTCTGAATCTTGTGCTCTTTTGTGTACAGTTTTCCTTTTTGTACATCCATAGATCTGCTTATGTCGATATTAACTTAACAAACTTTATAAAGCTTTTATAATAACAACAACAATAATAATAGTAATAATAATAATAATAATAATAATATAATAATAATAATAATATAATAATAATAATAATAATAATAATAATAATAATAATAATAATAATAATAATAATAATAATAATAATAATAATAATAATAATAATAATAATGGTTTGTGATTGTCCATTCGTGGTGCTTGTCTTTGTATGTTTGTGATTGTCCATTACCCTTCATTATCATTATCATCATCATCATCATCATCTCATACTTTATCCTTCCAGGGGTAACAATCCTGGGGTGTAAAAATGGATTCGGCATTAAAGTGCTGATCCCCCCAAAAAGGTCTCATGCACTTGTCCCGTGAGAATATGACTGGGCCTGGGGTCTCGGTGTGTATACAAGTGGTGCGTTCGAATGGTCTTAGATTGCCAATTCGCGACAAAAAAGGAAAAAATCTGCAAACGTGCATACGCTGGGTGACAGTTTACAAAAGAAACTGATACATACAAATGTAAAAATTAAAGAAAATACATGTAAACGTTAAAAAAAATCCATAATATAATAAAAATCAACTAAAACAATTAAATAAACACAAAAATTAGACGAAATTGTAATTAGCCCATTCTCTCTACTCCATTCCTTTCAACTCATTTCACTTAATTAGATGCCCCTTTGTTATCCAATAATTTCTAATTAAGGATAAGTAAGCGGACTTGACGCATATCCCCACTTTCGTTGACCTTTCCTTATGCTGAGAACGTCTCTACACTTCACTGTACATCACCGCACTCCGTATTCACGGTCTTGAGATCGTCAACCGCATAACTTTCCTGCTTCTGGGAAGAGTTACTTGCACCTCAACTAGTAAACTGCTCCAGTCAATTTGGTCTCATTTACAAAGCTGAATTTTCCTATACCCGTTGTTTGTTTTATGTTTAGTTTGTGTACATGTCATTGTACCTGTAGTCGTGGAATGGAATTCATTATAGAGTCTATGCAATTAATTATTTCTTCGATTTTTTACCACATTGCTATTTTGGAGTATATCTGTGCATGATAATGTCATCTAGAACAAAGAATGAATGTGACATAGCTTGCTAATGTGAAATCTGCAAGATATATTGTTAACAATAAGTAGTGATGCTTCAGTAACATCTACTTTCTCATATCCTTGTAAGTTTTGCAATTTTAAAAATTAAGAGTTCAACGGAAACGCAGCATGTGCCATTTTTATAAGGCTCCTTTTCTCTATCGAAAAAAAGACAAAATTTGGAGCAATGTTATAATATATATTTTAATTACTTTTTTTTCAAACAAAAATTAGGCTAAAACTATTCGATATTCAAAAATATGTACATGACCTCAAAGATATGTATACGACATCAATAGTACTATTCGGGAAAAATTAAAGAAAAAATTGGACCAGTTTTTGAGAAAATGTTAGTGTGTGTGTGTGTGTGTGTGCGTGAGTGCGTGCGTGTAACTGTGTGCGTGCTGTCATCTGCGCGATCAAAATTTTTGCGATGTAGAGAACAAGCCCACGTATGTGAGCCGGATTATCTTCGATTGTTTGGACGGGAGTGTTTCATGTGATAATGATGATAATGATAAAGAATGAATTTAATATTCAGACAAAAGAAATACAACTAGAAAAAATGGTACGTTATTTGTATTTTTGTTTTATTTACTTAACATATATGAAAACTTAGTCACAAAATGTGGAAAATAGATCATGTTTGTTTTGGGGGTGGAGGAATACATCATCAAGGTGTCATGAGACTGAGGCTTCTTTAAAAATATACTGTGAGAGCCTTAGCAGTACATCACATCTTTTAACGTTATACAGTAATTATAGAAGGAGTTAAATCCTGAATAAATAGCATAGTGAAATTTTAGACGGTAATTTCAAGAAATTGAAACTTAGAAGCTCTTGACCATACATTTCTAGAGCCAGGGCACTTTTGTACCAGGGTATTCTTGTATGAACTGTGAAAAAAAAATTGGTTTAATCGAAAAGCGTTGAAGAGTGGCCGAGAAAGTGTAATTTGTCGCGAATTGTTACGAGAGAGGGAAATCCTATATCCGTGGCTGGAGGGAAGGGCTCAATTCAAAGACAGAACGTAGATTACACATATTTATTGTACTTATAAGTCCGAGGCAGCGTGGTCCTTGGCGAGAGAGCCAGCATGGCATGGCGATTGGGCGGTATCATCGAGCGACGACGGAAGGTGCAAGACGAGAGAGGAACGCAGCATGCGTCCATTTGTAGAAGCTACGACAACGAGAGTGCTGACCAGACGGATCGCCCACTACCCGCTGCGTGTCGCTATGCTACAATTTTCCCCTCAATGGGTGGAAGTGATTAAACAATATTTTTAAAACATCACTGTTCAAGAAATGACTATTAATGATTTTTTATTAGTGGATTCACCGAACGCAAACATAAATGAAGTTTATTAGTACCAAATAGAAGAAAGGATTTACATTTCTTGGCGGAAGAAAAGTTGGATATGGATTGAAAACCCAAAACCCTTTACAACGCTCTTCAAGGAAACTCTGAATGAGAAATACCTTATGGGAAGGTAAACTTTACAAAAACTGGAGCAAGTAAACCATGAGTGAAAATCCAAACAGCAAAGTACGAGTATAAAAATTTGAAGCTGCAAGATCTTATTCCTCCTGTTCCCTACATTTGAAAAAAAAAATTATCACGGACAAATGAATGCCCAAATGGCATGAGACAACCAGCTGGACTAACAGTGACCAATGAAAAGAGTGTTAATGACGACAATTTTCAGGAGATTTCGATGAGTGATGTTTGAAATTAATCTAATTATTTACATTTGTTGTCGATGTTTCACAGTAAATAGCCTATTTCATTTTGTACGTATATGATTAGTCGTAATATTGTAAAATAAATCATTTTGATTTCACGTTTTTGTTTTCTCTGTGAATAGAACGTAAATGCCGTTAGCTGGTTTTTGCTCTGAAATTTTTGCATTTTGAAGAAAGGTTAGCGTTTCTGAAGGAAAATATAGGCAACTATTTTTACTTTGCATATGTAGTGCATATTTACTTTTACTATGCATGCATATAAATAGATGTATACTAAATCGGCGTGATAATTACTATTAACCTTTTTGTCAGAGGAAACTTCCCTAATTTTCTAGTCACATAGGTTAAGTTAAAATTTAAGGCGCTTTTTCTCCATTTTGTAACATCGTCACCTACCTCTTTTCTGTCCTGGGCACCTCAATTCTGCTACGAAAGACATTTGGGTATATTTAATTTTCGTGCAATCTGAAAATGACTTGAAAATGAAAAATAATTTGCACTTTTATTCGCGGGACAACTAATAAAGGCGTAAAAATTTACCGCGTCAACTCAGATATTTGGTTTAATTTTGTAATTATGTGAGTAATTGCATGCATACATAACTGTATTGTAATTTAAATAGATATAATTGGAATGGTTGACCTAGGAAAATCAAGCCCGATATATCAGTCTGTACCACGTCAAGGGACAATATTGCTAGTATGGCAGTTCGGTACGTTTATAGAGAATAGAAATTGTTGTGTCATCGCTTATATGCACTTGTACGTGGTACCTCAAAACACGTTGATCGGTGGCCCACTGCGGGGAGATTCGGAATAGGAGAAAACCCGCAAGCCAACATGTCCTTCGGCGCCGGCTCACGTTCCAGCTGGGAAAGAACGCCGCCACCTCCTGCAGCATATCATGCACTATACTTACAGAAGTAATGACAGTAGTTTACGTGCCCGGAATCAATACTTACTCACCCCTCACTGTGCCAATACATGACCTCTCCACGACGTCCACTGATGGGGAGCGGGAAACCAAACTTTTGCCCCTGTATCCGTTGGTGGCAGGGCGCGTGGTCGCCGGGGGCGGCAGGGGCGGGGGCGGGGCGGGGTGGGGCGGCACAATGCGCGTGCGCAGCAACGGGACCCTTTTATGGCGCCGATCGCCCTTTCCATTGAGGGCCGCGCCGCGTGGCGCACAGGGTCCCGTTCCTGCGTCACTTTCTCCGGCCGCCCCCGCCCCTCGCCCCCCCCCCGCTGGCGGGGTCGTCCGCCTTCCCCTGCCCCGCCCCCCAGTCTGTCGCGCGGCCCTCCTGCCCGGCGCGTCTGGCCTGCGGCGCGCGCCTTGGCGTCTGGTCTGGAACCATCTCCACGACTAGAGCCGCTTCAGAGCAAATTGAGGAGAGCGGCTTTTCAAAGGATTCAGGAATATTTTTTAATTGAATTCATTTGAAGTTGTAAGTTTAATTGATACATTACTTTCCATTACTAAACAATCTGAAAATAGAAAATTTTAACCATATTTTTATTACTTTTTTAACTATAAATTTCTATTTTGTTTCTACAACTAAAATACCTTTATATTATAGTTTCGCTGTTTCTTTTAGAGAAAATTTTTAACTCGGGCACGAAATTTAAAATATTTAATTTTGAAAATGCCAATTTCTACCATGATGAAATGCATTTACAAAACATAAAACATTTTAAAGCTTATTTATTACTTTTAAAGGTAGAGAAGCATGTTTTAAGGATTTGTAAGTTATTATTATAGACATTATTATTGTTTTATTATTATTATTATTATTATTATTATTATTATTATTATTATTATTATTATTATTATTATTATTATTATTCGCTCTGGAGCTGCCAATGCCCCCACCACCCGTGTTTCACCCCCTTCCTTTGCTCACGAAGCGTCGCATCTTCCTGTTCTCGTATTCCTGATTGATTTACTGTTTATTCTCGTCTTGCGCTTTCCATACTGCTCGAATTTTCTTCATGTCACAAACATTCCGCTTTTCCTAATTTATACGCTTCTCATACAAATATGTTTCATGTAATTTTCCTTACAGAAAATTGCATGGCATTTTTGTACAATTTCACACCAGGTAAAAGGTTTGTGACATCGCAATCTCATATGTACCTCACTCATTTTTAAGTTTTCCGGTTCTACTTCGCATATATTTCTATTTTTCCCTTTCAAACCTCTTCTCATCATCAGTCATTTAACCATCGTTAAATTTTGCATACAGATGGTGTCAACGATGTTTCTGCAATGTGTGCGGCTTATTTGCGAAACAATTTCTCCTAACAGAGGTCAGCCTGTCTGCTTACCTACCTCCTCCCGTTGCACCGCCATGTCTTGTCGCTGCGGTTGTTAAGTGGTCTGCTGCCTACTGGCTAATCTATGCAACGGCGAATCCAGAAAATATTTAGAAGGGGAATATTTTATTCATTAAACAAAAATTTATCTAAATATTAAAAACAAATATAATTAATTTAAACGAACTAGATAAATTATATTTCATAAAAGTATGGATTTAATAAGTAAATAATATGTGAAAAAACAATAAAAGAAATCAAGAGCTTTTCGGGGAATGTTTAATAGTTAAGGTCCCAACGATTTAATAATAAATCGTAATATCACATAGTTTCTATTTAAATTTGGAGCAAACATTTAAAACATCGAAGTGTTGAAAGTATGGTTTCAATGTTTTAAGTAACCATGGTATTAAAATAACTTTGAAACATACTGGAAAATATACTAAATTTATTTATTACGATCTCAATACGCAGCAATTATTCGGTGAGTGGGTCATTGATAAGGATAATGTTGATATGATTTGAATAATGATGATGTAACATAGAGGAATAAGAGGCGGGGGAAATGGGAAAACTCGGAGAAAATTAGCATAACCTCAATTTCCCAACGCAAATTCAGCATGTATGCATTGTAGATCAGAGCTATAGAAGGCTTAAACATGTTTTTATTATCTAAATTTGGGATGAACAGTTCGAATAATTAAAAATATCAGTAAATTTCAAGGGGGAGGGAGGAGGGCATATCCTACAACTCCTGCACTTGGCGTTGCCCTTGTTCTTACGACCAGTGGTCGTGGCTTGAGCCGCCGCCGCGCGCCGTGGCGGCATGGATCTGCTCCGTGCCGCAACTCGAGCCAGCCGGTGAGCGGGCGAGGAGCCGCGCGCGCCCTATGTCAAGGTCCATTCATCCTCCGGGCGACGCACTGCTCTCCTCACCTCTCTCAACCAGCGCCGCCCCGCCCCCGCCCCCGCCGCTTCCTGCGCAGCGCGGCGCGTCCGCCGTCCTCGCCCCCACCTTCACCGCCTCCGCCGCGCTCATTCTCCTCCGCGTCCGGTGACGGCGTTCATCGCATTCAGCCCCGCCCCGCCCACGCCCCGCCAACGCCCCGCTCCGTCTCTCCGCCCGGGCGTTCGCGTGGCGGTATGACCGGCGGCAGGAACTCCCGCATGTAGAATGGGAGCACGAATGGCGTCTTCGGACGCGACATGGGTACCATGCATGAGTGCAGCTTTACGGAGCCAAACGAGCAAGTATCAGTGTAAGCGGCAGGTTGAGCAACGGCATGCGCTTCATAATGAGGAACGGTCTGACTGCCAGAATTAACGGCGGAATGACCGACGGCCTGAGCATCGGCATGATGGACACCATTGACCGATAGCATGAGACGCCATGAGTGACGGTATTTGCGACGGCAATTACTGCCTGACTTAGTTCAGAGCTAGCATCACTGCAGCGATTGCGACCGAGAAGTCATGGACCGATGATGTATTTTCGACATTGACTAGATAGCTAGGGCGTAGATAGCTGTCTGGAAAATTCTAGCGGCAGGGCTTCGCTAGTCGGTAGTTGTCAATGGTTTGTCCGATCAATACGAAGTGAATATCGGAGCAGTACCCTAACAAACAGGCCAAGAACAGTGAGCGATCTTTCCTTGTTCTATCTCACACTTCACTAATACTTACAGTCACTACACTCCCACACATGTAGGAAGCTTAGAACTTGTCCTTGCTGATGAGAGTCTCCGGTGGTGGAGATACTCCTCCGGCAAAAAAGAGAAAATCCACGCCAGCCAACATGTATGTCGGCGCTCGATCTCTCCATCAAGCTGGGGAGGAACACTTGACACCTCCCGGATTATAAATATTCACAACACTGTTAGGGCTAATGACTGTAGTAGTTGAGGTGCTCGGGAACATTAATCAATCAAGCGACGGTATTTGTGATGGTATTAGTGACGGCACGGGCACTTGTAGCTGTGAAGCTATGAGCAGCAGTTTAATCTGCAGCATGCCATCGGAAACATGCGGATGCGTGGACTGAGGCGTATCGTGCGCGGTGACGTAAGAATGTGGTAAGATGTGACGTCGTTGATGTGAAGACGGCAGTATAAGTGAGAATACGAACATCCAAGTGAGTGCTGTCAAAAGCGGCATCATGAGGAACGGCGTTAATAACAATGGCTGCCGCCCGTACTGCGTCTGAACGCCGAACTAATAGCACATTAGTTGCTCGCGTTGAACATAGACAGGCAAGCTGAGTGTTTTACTCGACTGACCGAAATTCGATGCAAAAGATTATGAACATGGGTTTTCTACAACGGTCCGGTATTACTGTATTTAGAAGAGCTTGCATTTGATTTCGAAAGTAATTTTCGTTGTGCACTGAAGACGACGTTCGTAATACTCCTTTTAGATTCTTTCTTTCTACATCATATCATACTTTTTCCACTATTGCAGGTTTCCTTCAGAGACGAGCAAGTTTTTAATTGATCTCAAGCACAGCCTATTTCCCATGGTTTTGACTAGAGAGTTATGAAACCAATTTTAATATTTAATTGTTACTAGTTAGTTAAACATATTTTTCAAATATTTTTGTACCTTAATTGTTTTACATTATTCTCTATGCTACCAGTTAAAAGTGTTCCGTTGGAAACCTTTTAAATGCATTTCATATCCTCATTTCATTTGAAACTCCTGATAGAATCTCAAAATATGAAAGGATATCTTTAAAAACATTATACGTATTTTTTGCGAATGGAAATAAATTTTAAATACTGCAATGCCTGTTCCGTCCCTGAAAACTTTCAATTTCGGATGTAGTGAGCTCACCTTTGCTTACGCACTGGACTGTTGAATAGGACTAGGGATAAAAAAGGCATGTCCTACTAACCCAGCCTGTTCCCTTTCGGCATGAAAGACACGTGTCCCAAAAGGGAAAATGGTGAAGTTGATGTCTTTGTGTGAATCGTACTCAAACACACAAGTGGCTCGTTTCCTTTTGTTGGACTCCCTCTGTTGATATAAGACGACCTATATTTTCTGACGTGCATTAGGAGCAGTGGAATAAATTGTGGAGTTGAGAGAAGACTTCAAAAGGTGATTAGGGTGCCTCTTACTTACGATTATTCCATAGTATATTTCTCTTTCTTTTCCTTCCTTTAAATGACTAAATGATACCGGCAGTGCATCCGTACCTTTATGAGTTGAAGTTATTCGTTATATGTCAGTGCATGAATAAGTCCTAATGTGTAATTCTCATAGGGTATTATTTAAGGATATATAGTGCTTGCAAAATAGGAACCAAGTTTCTCTAATATTTTACACGTTAATTTACTTCTTTCAATAATTAGTATTAATAGTTCTGAGAAAATATGAATAAATTTTAAATGCCACAAATACGAATAAAGAATGATTTATTCAGAATTTTAAAATCACGAAAAAGTCTTTGAACGAAACAGATTTATGGCAAGATATAATGAGGTGTTTGATATAAGTAGCACTAGAATGGAAGTATTGGAGTACTTGGCAATATGAACATCTGTACCACTCATTAAATTCATGTAATATCGAGAAATGGAGCGCAAGCGTCAACGCACAATATGGTATGGCGAGAAGGCGAAATTAGTTAAAACCATCGCTTGATAACCTGGTGTGTGAGTGCAGTGATCACTGTTCTCACTGAGCGTACAAATAAACACATTCATCTTTTCTTGCCAGTAAAACATAACAAGGAACCAGACATCATATTCAGAATTTCTCATCGCATAACATTTAAAATCTGACCAACTTCAAACAACGATCTCCCAAAATAAAAGGATCTTTTGTGTCTTATCCCATTAAAAATCTTGTGTTTTATCCCATAAGAAATCTTCTGTGTCTTATCCCATTAATCTTTAGAATCAACAGGATTCGTTATTACATTATTTTCTCCATAGTGTTTAAGTAGCTTTAGGCATGTTAACAAACTTCTTAAGGACAACAAAATAGTTTTTGTTAACCGCAACAAAAACTCATTGCGAATTGAAAAATATCATTTGAAACATTTTTAGGTATTTATTGCTCGATGTAGTATAAATAAAAGTAATGTTAATGCAGACATAAAATGAATGAATCAGATAAAACTTTGATTCACTAATCGGGAATGTAATTAATTGTAAAGTTGTTAACCAAGATCCTGAAAAATGTTTATTTTTTTGTTACATTCCTACCATTCGATAGTTGAATCGCATCTTGAAGATCTGCCAGCTAGTAAAATATTCATTCTTTAAGTAATGGAAAGGAAATAGAAGTGGGACTTTTATATCGAGGATTATTAAATAAAGACTACTGACTCGTAGCAAGTCTGACTACCAGTTTTGGGGTAATACTATTCGGGACGAAATATTTATGGTAATCTACATATACCATCACGCTGTAAGATTGATAAATCTGCTATTCAATCCGCTTATATTAGACAATGGATTGATAGGTAGTGTCATATTCTCATTTGTAAGCAGTGAATGCTCCTCTTCTAAACCTCCAGGATTAAAACCTTTAGGCAGAAGGTTTAATAATAGTAAAACTGATAATAATGATATTTAATACTAATACTAATACCAATAATAATAATAATAATAATAATAATAATAATAATAATAATAATAATAATAATAATAATAATAATACCGTTGGAGTTAGGGAGGATAATTAGAAGGAAAAGTAATTTAACACGATACTCAAATTTGGAGGTCAAATAGATAATAAAATAAAGAAAAAATAATATGTGAAAGTCACAAATAAATAGAAAGGAAAAATGGTCACGTGCCCAATTTTTTAACACGGCCCACGCAAAAATGCCTAAAAAAGGAAAGTGTCTTACAGGACCATTTGTTGTCGCCACCCGACCAATACAGTAATTCACACACGCAGGTAGGGAGAGTGAAATAAAAAAAGAGAGCATGTAAATGGGAGACGCCGAGAATCCGTAATCCTAGACGGAAGGCGCGTGTTGCATAATAGCTTTCGCATCCGCTCCGAAGAAAGTTTCCGCCTGCGAAGGCACGTGTGAGTAGGGGAGGGGGCAGGAACGCCTCCCCCTTCTCCCGTTGCGCACCCACCCTCTCGTGGGGGTGGGGTTCCTTGGAGGAGCTCCTGGGAGCCCGGCGGGGCGCGGAGGGGCGGCACCCAAGTGCTCACTTCCTGGCTTTAGAACACCTGAATGCCGCCGTCTCGTCCGCGGCCCGCTCGTTTCCACGCCCAGTGCTCATCTCTGGCCGGAAGGCGGCTCCCCTCCCCGCGCAACAAAAGCGAACGGGAAATAATTTCCCGCTAAAAATATTAAAAATCTATATTTTGAGGTTTGTTGACCCGTGGCGCGGCGGATGTGGTCGGAACGGCGCGACGCTCCGCGGAGCTCCGCAGCGCGGGCGAGGCCGCGGTGCTGGGGCGGGCGCGGGGGTGAGTGGAGGCGGGGCAGGGTGAACGACAGGAACGGTTCCATTGTGCGAGCCGCGGGAGTACTTTTGTGGAAGGCGCTCGGGTGTCGGTCGCGTGGCCCGTTCCGCTTCCTCCTGCCTCGCCTCTCTCTCCGCCTCCCGCTCCCGGCGTCCCGCCCCCTCGCGCCCCTCCCACTCTCGTGGCGGTTCGCGTGCCGCCGTGTGGGGGGTGGGGTGGGGGCACGCGCGAGGCGGCGTGATAGGGTGGGGAATGGGTGCGTGAGTGAGGTTCCCCTCGCACGGAACTCGGCGATGTGTGGGTTTCCGCCGAAGCGACGCCTACTCCGAGGAAGACGCAATTCTGCGCCGGTGCGACATCAGCTCTGATTTGCGTCGCCTGAAAGCGCTGGTGCTGTAATTCGTGTGGCGCGTTCGGTATTGACGGCAAAGTTCATGCAGTCGGGAGCGGTAGTTTTTCGCGATTTGAAAAAACGAGGGTGGTGACGCAATTCTGGCTTCGGATTAGGATGAAGCGCGTCGATGTACATAGAGAAACAAGTGTTGTCTTTAGTTCTGCAAACTCGTTCTATTTTGTGTGCCTGTGTAATTAGTTTGCAAAGTCTTGACATAGTATTTTTTTTTCAAATACCTAAAAAAGGAGGAAGGGTATTATAGAGTAAGCAGATGTCTTCTCATGCCTTGATTTTTTCATACAATCGTACTTGGACAATCGGAGAAATTAGTTGAAAATTATACGTTTTCAGTTTCAATTTACTGGACGCGTGCATTAGGAAATTTACGCAGAAGTCGTAATATTTGGCCTGGTGATTCGTATCAATTTCCCGTTTCTAGGGGCTTCCTTCCGTATTATATATCATTAAAACATTATTTTGAAAATAACCCCGTCCTAAAACAATCCATGATTACAGGATATTTTTACCCCTAGGGGCAGCAAGGTATGGCAACAAATGTGTGCGTATTTATAACCGCCCGTGAGGCCAGGCCCTAACTGTACTAGTGATCACAAAAAAAGGGGGCGGCCGCGATCCAAGAAAAGGAAGGAGGAGGAGGAGGAGCAAGATGAGGTGCACCGTAGGGTGCGATGAGAGGTTGAGGAAGAGGAGATGAATCGTAGGATGGGAAGGGAGATAAAGAATGAGGGGAGGTGAATCGTAGAGTGAGAGAAGAGGTGTAGGATAAGGGGAGGAGATGGGAGAGGTGAATCGTAGCGTGCGAGGGGAAAGTCAGGAAGGAGGAGGAGCAGGACTACGACGACGATAAAGGGGAGCAGGAGGAGGTGAATCGTAGCGGGAGCAGGGAGGTTGAGATGGGTAGTAGGAGAGGAGGGGAAGTTTGAGGATGAGGATGGGGCAGTAGTGGCAGCACTTGCAAGCCGTCGCGTGTCGGTCGCATCTCGTCGCTTCGTGTGCCTCTCCCGGTGTAGGCCGTCGCTGCAGCCGCTCCGGGACGGCCACGCCCGGCGCCTACAGTACCGGCAGCGTGTAAGCGACCCTTGACACTTCTCTCGCCACGTGTTGTGGTACGTCATATGAACTGCTCTGAAGCAATCAGCTTGAGAGAACTTGTTTACTTTCTCACAGCCAGCGTTCAGCGTTGACGCTCGTCCGATTCACACGAAGTCGCGGAGGCGATAATGTTCGGTTGTGGCGAAGGTTATGAACGTGAAAGACGTGTCGTTGCCTGTCAGTAATTGTTAAATTTTTGAGATTTAATTTATCTATCTTGTAGGTAGTGCCATTAACGTAGTAATGTGTGGCAACAGCGCATGGAATTATCAGAGTCGCTTATACGCTGCCGGTACGGTAGAGCACGCCGCCGCCGCCGCCGCCACCGAGTTCTCCATTGAGGCGACCGTCGAACGGAAACGCCATCGAAAGGGAACTCCGACATTTGCGGTGGGCCGGAGCATCTCATATTCCTCGCATTTTCACATGAAAATCTATATTAATAATTTCTGATGCACGCATTGAAAGGAAACTATACAGCCTCTGGTCCTATGAGATGATGTATTGTTTTCTCAAACACCCAGAAACTCGGGGGAAAATCCAAAAACCATGAAACTGTTTTGGTTTTGACTGAAAATGAAATATTTTATTGTGTTATTCCTCCCGTTCTCCCACTGCCATATCGACTTAGCGTATTTGGTGTGTCACTGCGCACGACACAGCTGACGTCATGCAATCGCAGGGCTCAAAATAAGAGTCCGCCAGCTCTTCAATATGTGCTATTCAAGTGCTGTCTCATAGACCTTTTTTGGATACTTGGTATTTAAAAGACTGTTGTAATACTGTACAATGTTATTGCAGTGTTCATGAAGACTGTTGTTAATGTGTTTAATGTATTATTGTGTTATAAGAGAGAATTTATTTGGTTGTTCTTGACCAGTGTTTTTTTTTTTTTTTTTGGAAAATCCATTTTGTGAGGTTCTGTTGAGAAGCACTTTTGTAGTGCAGTATTACGAAGTATTGTATCCCAATGGATAAATGAAACTACATAATTGTAGGCTATAATCTTAACACATGCAGGATATCCATTCACCAATTTGTAATATACGCTTAAATTATCAGAAAACTAAGCAGTATGTGGATATGCGAGAGGTGTCAGAGGTTTCGTTAGAATACACAGGAACTCGCAACAAAATTTTTAGGTCTCTCAATTCAGTCAAATCTTAAATGGAACGTCCATTTAAATGAATTGAACACAAAATTAAGTTCATTATGCTACGCGTTCAGAGTTCTTGCAAATTAAGTCAGCCTTCATACTGTTCGTTGTCTATTTCGCGAATGTTCATTCTCGCCTGAGACATGGCATAATATTCTGAGGAAATACATGTCATAGCTCCCAGACTTTTAGATTACAAAAAAGAATTGTACGAATAATAACCAAATCCCACCCACGTGATTCTTTAAGCCTCTCTTCATTAATCTAGGAATTTTATCATTACTTTGTCTGTTGATTTACGAATCAGTGTTTTTTGTCAAAAATTACTTGCTTAAGAGCGGGAATATATTCTCAGAAAACGCCGATGTCTATTACTATAACACTCGACATAAAAATCATATTCATCAGGTGACAGTATCAACAGCTCATTACAAAAAATTCACATACAATACATGTACATTATTTTACAGCCAGATGACATTAAACGATTAAATTCGATAGAAAAGTTTAAATCTCAAGTGAAATCGTTTCTGCTGGATTACTGTTTCTATACAATTAGAGACTATACTGAGCATCACAAGGAAAGTAAGATTAATTTTAACAGTGATATTTAATGTATTATTTACCATTTGGATTGTATAATTCTAAACAATATGTAACAAGTATTGTATCGCAGCTTCTGGGTCAATGACCCCCATCTTGATCAGGTTTTTCGTCGTTTCCCTGATCCATTGAGCAAATGCTGAGATGGCCCGTTGTTTTGCTTCTGGACATAAATGTAACTTCATAATCTGTGCACGACTTCTAGAATTCAATGGGAAATATAGTTATTCAAATTATCGTTTCCATGTTGTCGCGGCAGGAAGTATTATTTCTTGACGAAGGACATAATAGATAAGAGTCCAAAATGTATTGCTGATTTACCCTTGAAAATAGAATTTATTACATCGGAGCGTTCTGTTTTAAATTGAAAATTCAAGTAGTATATGACTTAGTGTAGGAATCACTGAATTTTGAAAACGTGTACAGAATTCACTTCTCCCCATAGCACGTCATACACAGTTTTAACTGTTTTTGACGTACAATAAATAAATAAATAAATAAATATAGTCCGGGAAAAATAGAAAAACAAAAAATTGTTTTAATTTTGACTGAAAGGAAAAGCATTAAGTGTGTTGTTCCATCTATTCTCACACTCAGTACTTCACTGCTTACGACACAGCTCCCATCATGTGAAGAGCAGCAAAGAAGCTTCAGATTTCACGTGTGCCGTTTGCGAACAGGCAATTTTTGCTGGTCCGGAACCCCATTTTCCTCAGCTTGATTTCTGCTGTAGGCCACTATTTAATACTCTAACACTACTTTTAAATGACTTACATTTACTTAATGTTCACGAAGTATAACAATATAAATTTTTCTTCGAAAATTTTTATGGAATGTGTGTAATATTTTTAAGGTAATTTAAGAAATAAGTAAGATGTGAACGAGTTTGGAGAGGCAATGTTGTATGTCATTTCCAACTGCGTGAGTGCAAAATCAGTTTCCGAAGTATTGCATCTTAACTGCCTGACCCCCTAATTAATATCCTTTTTTTTCATACATATTTTTTTCTTCTCCGTTCCTATTCTGGTTTCTTTACACTGCCTTCCCTTCCCTCCCGATCCCTTTTTCATTTTCCTTCTGTTTCACTTCTAATGACATCCATAAAACATCTCTCCTTTCCTCCGCTTACGGAAAATATATCATACGTACAACTACTTAAAATAGTTATTTAATGTCTAGGTTTTTGGTTTTATATCCCCCTTCCTCCCTCCTTCTCTCTCTCCCACATCTCTCTCCTTTGTTTCCCTTTTCTCCTTCCTGTCATCCCCTTTCCTCCCCTGGTTCGCTCACAAACGCACATCAGATCCTTCCTAAGAGCCGGAGCGGAGAAGCGCTTTGTGGGGCCGCGCCGGCGCACCGGTCGCAGGGCGGGGCGCGGAACCCTCTCGTGCTTGCCACCGAAATTCGTGGGGAGAGCTATTGTAGCGCCCACGCGGCCCGTGCGGGCCTCGCGCAGCAGCGGGGCGGGGCGGGGCGGGAGAATAAACGGGAGCGTCGAGTTACGTTTGAAAAGCACCGTCGCCGGCGGGGAAGCGCGTTTACGCCGATCAGATACGACTCTGAAAAGCGGCGCGCCAGTATCGGCCATCTCTTGTTCTCGCCGGGCAAACAATGGTTTGACGCTGCGCTGTCGCTGCCACCGCCGGCACGGCCGCCACCGCCGCCACCATTACCACCAGCACAACATTCACTACTGCAACTACCGCTACCACCTCTCTCACCGCCGCCATCATCACCGCCTCTACAAGCACCTCCGCCGCCGCCGCCGTCAACCCGCCTCCGCTGTCCCCCATACCGCCTCCATCCCACCACCGCTTCAATCACCCCGGTCCCCGCCGTTCCCACTGCTACCACAGTTGGCGCTCCCTGCCGCCGGCCTCACCGTCGCCGCCGTAGCCCCCACGCGCCGTCTCCTCCGCCTCCGGCTCCACCACCGTTATCACTACCGTCGCCAACTTCACCACCTCTACCTCTCCACCGCCACCGCCACCACAGGCGTCAGTACTGACTCTCCTCTTTGCAACGATATCCGACTCTCGGGGCGCCCCGCTCTTATCACGAAGGAGAGGCCGCGAGCAGCACGTCAATAGGTAGCTCAGGGCTTAAGCCTTCAATTCAACAGAAATAAAAGTTTGAAACCAAAACCTGTGATGCCTGGGTCTGTGGCGAGAGTTGGTTTCCATCTACCAGATTTCAGGGTGTGCAGTATATTTTCGTCCGGTTGACTGTTGAGTGCTTCTCTTCGTTGTTGCGCCGCAGGGAGAAAGAGATACGAAACATAGACTGCTATCGGGCGAAGAAACTGCTTGGGGCTCAATGGTCTAGAGTCAGATTGCTCAGTGGACTAGTCACTTTTGTGGCTATATGTTTAAAAACGACCTCTCTTTGAAACGTCCGATACAGATATTCACATGTTTTATAAAATTTTATTTAAAAAATAAATGTGTTTAAAATTGTGCTGTAAACCGCCTTTTGTAAGAATACTCAGCTTCTCTTGCTGAAAATATATATTATATAATATGTAAGAATTTATAAAGAAAAATCTATGCTATGAGTCTGTGGTGCATTGGATCACTTTTTTTTACCTGTATTACAGACTAGCAGAACCCGGCAGACGTTGTCCTCCCCTCTCTCTCTTTTTCCTCTTTCTCTCTCCCTGTCTTTTCACTCTCATTTTCCTTCTCCCTTTTCCCTCTCTTTCTCCCTCTCTTTTCTCTTCCCTCACTTTGACTGTTTTTACCTCTTTCTCTTTTGTCTTTTTTCCACCTCTTTCTCGTGCCCCCTCTCTCTTTCCCATTCTCTCTATTTTCCATTCTCTATTTCCCGTCTCTCTCTTTCTCTTCTCTCTTTTTTTCTGTCTCTCACTTTTTCGCCTTTCTCACCTTTCCCCTCTTTCCTTTTCCCTGTCTCTTTTCTTCTTTTTCTTATCTCTTTTCTCCTCTCCCTTTTCCTCTTTTAATAATTCGTTAATATATTGAACATCTCTCACAGACTTCTGTCGCATTCACTCACTTACTTTTCATATCATGAGATTTAAAAAAAAAGTATTTTATACAAATCTTGTCCTGACAATAAAAAACACAAAAAAAGATATAATATGATGCAGTCGCTCGAAAATTATGCGCTTACATACATTTCGGCGATTCATTTTTATTTATATAGATTTCCTATTCGCACAGAAATTGAATAAAAACTATGCAGCCTTCGATCTTCTGAGAGGTAACTAAGGTTTTGTTAGATGCTGAGATACCCGGGAAAAATTCTTAAACAATGAAACCGTTTTCATTTTGACTGAAAAAAGGAAATACTTGATTGTTATACCGCTTATTTTCGTACTGCGCGTCCCATCTAAATGCCTGCAGAGGACCTCACTTCTTATGACACAGCGACAGCAAGGTTCGAAGAAAGAGGTCGCGTTCCATTAAATATTGGTTATTCACGTGTGGTTTTGTTCAGCAGCATATTTGCTGCTGCAGGACGCTAGTGTATGATTAAAAGCTTAAAATTTACATTTTTATTGCAGTAGTCTTCGTAATTTATCTTAAGAAACATCTATTCAATTAGAGTTTCTGCTGTCTATAAGAAGTAAGATAAAAGTTAATTTTAAGCATATGATTATTGATAAAATGATTCAGAATACAAGCTGGTCTTGTACTTTGGATCATGCAAAATCATACGCATTCACCTGTGATGTATTTGTGTTTAAGACATAGTACTCATGATTACATAACGCCGAAAAAAGTTATTATTTTTTTGGTTTTCTAATCGCCATCCCACCTTCATCAGAATCCTTGTTTAAAAACACCCCCTCGCTTGCCCGTTTATATTCATTGTAATTAGTGGAGTAATTCTATTTGCAACAGCAAATTTAAGAAAGCTTTTATAAATGAAGCAATTAATGACCATGACAAATTTGCATGTGATGTTTTTAATGCTTCATACAATCTTACTTTTGCAAAAGAACCAACATGAATTGTTTTTCAATTTGAAGACATTTTCTATTTTGCATACAAACATGCATGTTGTAAGCACTTCATAGTTGTATTATACTAGTGGTTAAACTGTGAACCAGTTCAATTCTTAATATAGAGAAAGCATCAACACTTGTCACGAAACTGAAACCCGCCGAGTTAGCTCAGACAGTATTACCGTTGTCTCTGCAGCTACTCTGATCGGGCGTACCAAGGATTCGTGTCCCACAGTAGAGGATTTTCGAGACTAACTAGAAGGTAGCTGAAACTCGGGCACAATCTGGTAGATTCTAATGGCCGGCTACTCTAGTTTGTCGTTAGTTTGCGTTAGTTTCTCCTATAACAACCATGCAAATGCCGGAGCTCTAACGAACGGGCCACGGACCGAGTGCGATTCACCCTTCATATTTTTTGTCCTAGTCTCTCGCCTTACACAAACATTCTCTTACGCAAACTAGACAAACATTCTCTTACGTACACTACATTAGCGTACATTTGGGGTACATTTCTGGAGGCAAATCGGAAGCTTGTTCCAGCTGATGCAATCCCACAATGGGGAAGATATCTGGAGGTGGGCCCCATATCCGACGTCTAGGACGACGCCGGATCTCACCAACTGACAGGGGAGGAATACTGCAACATCCAGACATAAAACACTACCCTAACGGGACTAACGACCACAGCAGTCGATGTCCCCTGAAACCAGCCAACCAACCAACCAACCAACCAACCAACCAACCAAATGAGGCCTGTGTCATACGAGCGTTGCATTGACGGGCGTTACTTACCGCGCGTCGTAGAATAACACTGTCTTATGCGCGTTACTTAACGCGCGTCAACGCAACGCTCGTGTGCAGGGGCTCTGAGCGCGTCTCCTAGCCGCCTCCGCGCGCAGCGCCGTCGTGGACGGCCCGCAGCCTCGCCAGGGCGGCCGAGGCGTCTGAGCGTCCCTGTGCGAGGCGGCGCCGCACCACGCCGCTCCACGCCGCGCACATCGAGATACCAGCCATTATTAAGCGACGGGCCTTGACTCAGCAGTCCGCGCCCGAGCGCAAATCACGAGCGCCTGTCGATGCCGTGGGGAACAAGGCCAACAAAAGAGTCGGGCTCGCCCGCGCGGCGTAAGCTCCTCACGTCTGTCAACACGCCGCCGCTGTCCCCATCCTCCGCCCCCGTCCCCCGCTCCCGCCCCCCGCGCTCGCATGGTGCCTGCCTCGAGATTTAGGATTTCAGTGTTATGGTCGGGATGTGTTGCGTGAGAAAGCACCACAACGTCTGTGCTGGATTACTGTAATTTCAGTAATATTTGTACTTGAAATTCTGCTCCTGTGATAAATAGATTTTGTAGGGATGAATTGTACATTGGAAGAATGAAGATATGCCACTGCATATACGAATGGAATTGTATGTCCAAGATCCAAGGCTTTGCATTTTGTCTATATCGTACTTCAGAATGCTGGATTAATGTAGTGACGGTTGTAATAGAATTAAAAATGTAATGGATTATCAAAGACGTTGACTTGTACCTCTATGACTTATTTCCACGATATAGTGGCAAAAACTGCAATTCCCTTTCATGATTTTCCAGACAAACACATTCCCACAAAATATTCCACTACACCTTCCAGCAAATCAAGTTCTAAACGTGAAGTGCCATCAACCTGTATTCTACATTTTCTTTGATCTGTAAGTACACTCGGGCAACATACAAAGGTAAATAAAAGCAGATTTGTTCACAAGATTTTGCATACATTACAATGCCTCTTTCTTATGTTTCACTTTGTGGTATGTTGTCTACGAAACAATTAGGATAACTCAATATATTCATAAAAAATTCTTTCATTTGACTTTTATTGTTCTACATACCTATGCCTTATTTTACAAATGCTAAAAGGATCATTCATACAATTGAATGCATCTTTACACGACCAATAACATATTTGGAGCTGTAGATTAGGCGAATGCAGATGACATTTTGGAATTCAATTTTGAGACGAAGAAAAATGCAAAGAAGCAGTACATATTTCTTTTATGTTTTCTTGACTTATGTCTTAAATGGCTCATGTAGAAGAAATAACGTCGTATGTAGATGATTTATTGATAATTATTATATAATTAGGTCTGGTTGGCAAAGCTTTTAGGTGTAAATTATTGGGACTCAATTAAAGCTCTTAGATGCTTTTTACCGTAAAATTAGGGGAGAGTATGTAATATTTTGACACTGATCAGTAATATTAAGAGGATTATCAGGTACACTGGGGTGAAAATTTTCGCATTTCTCATTGCTGAATTAAACTGATTATGCTATTTTTAGCTACATTCAAAACATGAATGAGATTATGTAAATCATGTTGAAGTTGATGTCTCTCAATCGTCAGGGTAAAAGCTTGTCCACATATCATAAATTATGTCTGTGATTAATGATCAGAAAATTATCCACAAATATCATATATCATGGGTGTTCTTGGATGAGAATTCCCGTGAATAGGAAAACGTTTCTACCTATTGAATTCGGAACAAACAATTTAAATCATGTAATAATTTTTGAGCAGTTAATAAAAATTGAAGTTCATATTGCATATCAGACAGAGCCAGAGGTCATTACCCTTCATGTTCGCCGTGATGATACAATGCATCTACATGAGACAAATTTCACTTACAGAAAGGACACAACGCGATGGGTTTAATACAATTACGGTTAACGCAGTCAATATCCCATTAAACGGAAACTTGTAATTTCAACCAGTTACACTGATGGGGAAACTTAAGCTATGTGATTAGACATTCCACCGTGGCCGGGAGAATCAAGAACGTTCGTTCCTTTTCCATCTGAACAAAATAAAATTAATTAGGCAAAGTGCGGTGTTACCCGTTCTCATGCCCGCGACACTCCCACAGCCGCCAGGCAGATTCGCGGCGCCTTTGGAGGCGACCGGCGACTCCCGAAGCGCCGGCCAACTCCCCGACGCCGACGAATTAAATAAAGTATGTTAATGATACGACACAACTTCAACAGCCCGGGGCGCCGTGACAAAAAAAAGCGCCTCTCATCGCTCTAATGCGCTGCGCACAGACTTCATTTTACCTCGCTCTTATTAATCGCTCATTGTTGCTGCTTCCAAGTAATTACCAATGATATTGTCGACCGTTGTACAAATAAAGCACTAGTTCGTGAGAAATGTCGGACCTTGATCAGGTTCGTGGACATTATCATTTATTTGCTCTTAATTACGTTCGAGGAATGTCGGACGATTCATAAAAGGACGTCGACTTCCCTTTTTTTGAATATGCAAGGGATTCTTTTGCAGCGTCACCAAATTGGATTTAGGGATGCCTATATGTTTGATCTAAACGCTATCATCGGAGGAAAACGGTTCGAATGTGACAAGTGTGTCACTTTCAGATAATTTTTAAAAGTTGGGCTCCGAAGACGAAAAAATGCTCGTATGACCGACTTCAGCGTTGTTAGAGACTGGTATGTAAGAAAGGTGAGGTTGTTAAGAAATTAAAATCAGTTTCTAAACCTA
>BLKR01016480.1:0-26471 GCA_011170035.1 Teleogryllus occipitalis | reverse complement strand
AAAATTAATATCTAATTACAATTTTTATCCTAATAGAATTTATATTTTTAACATAATATTGTCAATAATCCCTTTGTCTGGTTCACAGTGAAATCTAAATCAACAGTCATGTCAATTTGTAATGCGAAAAACCCTGAAAGACATTCTAGTCGAACAAACAGAAATAAATTTTACAAAAATGCGTTTCTTTTTTGTTAAACGGTATCCTAAAACCGTTGAATCATCTCTTGAACCATGAAAGTGAATGAAAATAAACTAACATATTACGGTGTGCATTTAAGATACTAATGAAAAATTTGATGAAAAAAGAATTTTTTTTATCCATTTTATATTAGTATTGTAATTTTTACTTAAATATTATATTAATATTGTGACATACCGATATGTCACATGAATATAAACTAACATTTATTTGAAGACAATATGGTGGAATATGCATTAAGAAGTTTAGACGATCGAAAGGTCAGCTACATCAAAATATAACGAACGCATGGATTGGCTGGGTGAGAGAAGGACGGTCAAATGTTATGAAAAAAAAAGAAGGTAGTTTAATACGAAGCTTCGAGGGGTGAATCATGCAGGAAGATGCATTCTGACCGGCATCGCGTGTCTGAACGGATCGTAGGTCGTGAGAGGGAGCGAGTGGAGTGCAGATAGTCAGAGTCGGGTTTTCAGATCGTGAAAGTTTAAGGACAGTAAATAATATTGCAGATATTGCATGTGGAAGTAATATTGATGCATAAATTGGAACTTTGTCGGGAGTGGTGATTGAGTTATAGGTTTCGGGACTATGTCATAGGACGTAATCGGGACTGATAATTTTGATAGTTTGACACCATCTTGGATAGGAGCAGAAGAGGATTTCTTGGAACTTTGGACTACGGCAAGCTCGCAAGATATTTCGACTGAGAAGTCTTCGAGGGACATCAACGAAGAATAGATAAGTTAACCGCGGTATAAAATTCTAAATTCTAAATATCTTGATCAAAGGCCTAACATTGAAATCATGTATTAAATTCACTATATTGTTTGCAAAAAGGTAACAATAAACTTTGTTAAATTTTGTTCTTTAGAAAAGAAAGTGATATTTCATTTAGTCAATCTAAACAGTACTGAACTAGGAATTAGAATCATTCTATTTCAGATTCCCAGCAGCGCTGTATAGTCTGCGGATCCTATAATCCATTATAAAGATACTAAGGATTATAATATATCGTGACCCATTGACCCAGCAAGCCGGACGCTAAGATCTTTGCAAGATATTAAAGTAGAGAGAAAATTTGTATATCTCAAAATGGCGCGCCAACGTGATGCATAATTTGTTATAATTTATAACAATTGGTGACACGGATAAAATTAGTCTTATAAATTATAATAAAGTGATCCAAAGGGAATCTGAAATTTATGGATTGACATTTGAAATTAATTGTTAATTATAAGAAAGAGCCAAGACCATTTCATTGGTGTGATTTTAAAATAATTTAACAGAGATATTTTAATTTGTATTAGAATTCAAAATGGATACTAGGAGCAAAAAATTGCGTATGGAGAATGTTAATGTAGATGATATGGCGTCTGCTAATACTAATCCCGAGGGAGAAATCTCGCGTGAAATTATTGAGATTGAACCACAAGAAAAGGAAATAATGGCTGCACCGTTAGGAAATATGGACCCTAATAATTTAATTCTTAAAATGTTAGCAGAAATGAACGCAAAACTTGAGCATAATAATACTAAATTAGAGGGAATTACTTCAGATATGAATACTAAATTAGAGGGAATTACTTCAGATATGAATACTAAATTAGAGGGAATTACTTCAGATATTAATACTAAATTAGAAAAAAATAACGCTAAATTGGAAGGAATGACATCGAAAATGTCATTAGAATTGAAGAATTTTCGTCAGGAAATACACGAGGAAATAGTGCAATTACGGGTGGATACATCGGCTGAATTCAATATTATTCATTGTAAAATTGAGTCTTTTAATAATCAAGTCGGCCAAATGCAGAGGGAATTAAAAGAATCTGGCGACAAAATTAATTCCAAAGTTAATAATTTACAGGAGAGCGTTGTGACATTGGGAGATTTACATGACCAACAATGCGAAAAGTTGACAATCGTCGAATCGCGTGTAGATAACTTCAACGCAATGTAGCTTCAACATGGCGAAAAAATTGAAAACATAGCATCTAAATTAGTTAATTCGGATAGTAAATTAGAAAAACGAATACAGGAGGGACTTGGAAACATTAAAATGGTGCAAGAATCTGAATCTGGGAAATACATGTCGGACATTAAGGACAAGATTGAACAGTTAGAAAACGAATTCATACGTTCGCAGGGAAATATAGCAATGAATGCATCGGCGCTTGTAATACCAAGCCACCTAAAATTTCATGGTGATATGAAAGAACAACCGTGGTCGTTTATTTCAAAATTAGAGAATCATTTTATGATAAATAATATCCCCGAAAGATTAAAATTGCATATAGTAGAACAAGCCATGTCGTCCAAGGCACATCATTGGTTGACCTCTTTAGTACCGGAACCGACTAATTATAAGGAATGGAAGGATAAATTCTTAAAAAGATATTGGAACGAAAGCCACAAGTTTGATCTAAAATACAAATTAATGAGTGAAAGGTATAAGAAGGGTGGAGCCGAGAATATGTGTGACTTCGCAACACGTAAAATAGCAGCATTCAAGGCATGCGAAGACAGAATGGACAGCAATGAATTAATTAGAATTATTATTCGTCAGTTGCCTGTAAATATCCAAAATTTATTGTGGAACTCCATGCCTATTGATTCTGAGGATCTAGTCGAACGTTTAAGTCGATTCGACCAGACATTGAATAGTGATTATGATCGTAGTATCTGGTATCAATATAATGAAAGCAGGAACGAGAATAACAATGGAACGGGAAAAACAATGAATAATTACAACCGCCAAGGAAATTATAGCTCAGAAAGAAAGGATGACAGGGGAAATAGTACTAAAATGGAAAATAAAAAGACAGGAAACGGGTATCCGCGGAGGTTCAAAGAGGACAATAAACGTGAACATGTGGAAATTAATGCGATTGAACAGGAAAACTCCCAGTGTTCGAAGTAAATGGGCGGGATACTTCGAACGATGATAATGAGGGCGTGATGGTTCTTAAGGAGTTGAATAGCATTGAAGTATCGGCGGAAGATTTATTAAGGGAAGATACGGACGAACGGGCGGAGAATAGCACGTGTTTAATTTTGAAGGGGATATTTCGGAATATACCTGTAGACATTTTAATTGACACAGGTGCTAATGTTTGTGCAGTGTCGGAAAAATTATATGAGCAGTTAAAGAAAAAGGGAAATAAAATTGAGGAGCTACCCACTAGGAGTTTGGATATTCGGACAGCTAATGGAAGGCGCATCGAAACGAGAAGTCGGCAAATTTGGGTGGAAGTGGAAGTCCAAGGGATGACAATTCAGTTTCCGGCAATTGTAGTGAAGAATTTGATTCGTCCAATTATTTTGGGGATTGATGGCCTAAAAATGTATGACGCCAAGGTCGACATAGGTAACAGGAGTATATTGTTACGAGGTGACAAAGGGCAACAACATTGTTTAGGGATCAAAGACCAGGAGGGCGAAGATATGTGTATTTGCGATATTGCGGAACAAATTGAAGAGACCAGGGACCAGATCCACGCGGCAGCAGAGGGCGCGGTCGACGAAAACGGAATAGATGCTAGTGAAGCAATTGAAATGTTAGTCAATGAATATAAAGATGTTTTTGGAAGTTCAAGGGAGCCGGTAAAGGGATATCAATTTAAAATTGAATTGATGGATGAGGAACCTTTTAATCTGAAACAATATCCAATCCCCCATGTATATAAAAGCGAAGTACGTAAACAAATAAACACGATGCTTGAGGATGGTATAATAAAAAAATCGATGACACCGTATGTAAGCCCAATAGTGATAGTTCGTAAGAAAGACAATAAGATCAGATTTGGTGTGGATGCTAGGAAACTCAATAGCAAGACCATCGCTCGTCATGAAAAACCGCCGAAATTAGAGGAAATGATGTGGAAGGTAAAAGGAGCTCGGATATTCACGGGACTGGATTTTACTGCGTCGTACTGGCAAATTGGACTACACCCAGAATCGCAAAAATTTGTCAGTTTTTCATTTGAAGGCAATACGTATAGTTTTCAGAGGATGGCCTTTGGATTAAAGAATATTAGTGATCTGGGGACGCAATTTACTAGTGGAAAATGGGAACAAGACATGGGAAGAATTGGTATCCAAATATGTTACACGACGGTACGGAATCCTCAAGCTAACCCCAGCGAAAGAATTATGAAGGAGATTTCGCGCTTATTTAGAGTCTACATTTCGGAAAGCCATAACCGATGGATGGAGGCCGTTCCAGTATTGAACTACGTTTTGAATAATGTTCCGCATGGGAGCACGCGAAGCACGCCTATAGAGGTCCACATGGGTAGGAAAGGAAAAAATGATCCGTTTCGAAGGATTAGGATACCTCCAGAAATAAGTGGGATCCCAGATGATGTGAGAGATACGCGAATAATTTATGACAATTTGAGGGAGGCAGCAGCCAAAAGAAAGCTAAAACAGAAGCAATGCTTTCGAGGCGAGTATAAGGAGGGTGATGAAGTGTTAATTAGAGTACCTCAAGTGTCGTCAGCGGATAAGAAGCTATTTTATAAATTTTTCCCGTTGTATAAAGGTCCGTACCGAATTTGTAAAGTATTAAGCAAGAATGCTGCGATTTTGAATGATGAAAACGGACGACAAATGGGAACATATAACTACAGGAACATGAAGCCGTATATGAGGGACGACACGCATGATTAAATATTCTGGTCATGACAGATTTGTAAATAGTTGTAAATATTAGGAGTAATAGTTTTTCTTTTGTTATTGTTTTGTTGTTATGTGTATTTTGTCAGTTTGTGTAGGGAGTTTAATTTAATGTGTATGTGTATTCAATGAAGTTAATGGGGAGCAAATATTAGGCAGAAACGGTTATTAGAATACCTGGTGAAATGGTTATTGTTGGCACATTCCGAAAGGAAAATGTAAATAGTTTTAAGGCAGCAAGAAACAAGACCTAGTGCAGTGCAAAGTGTAAAGTGTTAATGTCGTTTAGTGTGAAGAAGCAAGAAGAAAGTGTTCAGTTTTAGTCTTGTCATTTAGTTAGGTTGTAGCAAACCAAATGACGCTTGGAGAGGGGAAGCTGTGACATACCGATATGTCACATGAATATAAACTAACATTTATTTGAAGACAATATGGTGGAATATGCATTAAGAAGTTTAGACGATCGAAAGGTCAGCTACATCAAAATATAACGAACGCATGGATTGGCTGGGTGAGAGAAGGACGGTCAAATGTTATGAAAAAAAAAGAAGGTAGTTTAATACGAAGCTTCGAGGGGTGAATCATGCAGGAAGATTTCATTCTGACCGGCATCGCGTGTCTGAACGGATCGTAGGTCGTGAGAGGGAGCGAGTGGAGTGCAGATAGTCAGAGTCGGGTTTTCAGATCGTGAAAGTTTAAGGACAGTAAATAATATTGCAGATATTGCATGTGGAAGTAATATTGATGCATAAATTGGAACTTTGTCGGGAGTGGTGATTGAGTTATAGGTTTCGGGACTATGTCATAGGACGTAATCGGGACTGATAATTTTGATAGTTTGACACCATCTTGGATAGGAGCAGAAGAGGATTTCTTGGAACTTTGGACTACGGCAAGCTCGCAAGATATTTCGACTGAGAAGTCTTCGAGGGACATCAACGAAGAATAGATAAGTTAACCGCGGTATAAAATTCTAAATTCAAAGATATCTTGATCAAAGGCCTAACATTGAAATCATGTATTAAATTCACTATATTGTTTGCAAAAAGGTAACAATAAACTTTGTTAAATTTTGTTCTTTAGAAAAGAAAGTGATATTTCATTTAGTCAATCTAAACAGTAATGAACTAGGAATTAGAATCATTCTATTTCAGATTCCCAGCAGCGCTGTATAGTCTGCGGATCCTATAATCCATTATAAAGATACTAAGGATTATAATATATCGTGACCCATTGACCCAGCAAGCCGGACGCTAAGATCTTTGCAAGATATTAAAGTAGAGAGAAAATTTGTATATCTCAATATAATACCTACTTTACTACGTGTAGCACATTCTATCAAAGTGAGTTTACAATAAGCTTAGGGGATTGTTTATGTTGACTACAATTTGGAGTTTGCTATTTAGTTTCCTATCTAAGAACATTCTGAATCGTAGTAGCTAATATTTATTTACAAGGTCCAAGTAAAGTTCCAAGTCTGGACCGGGGCTTCTCTGTCTGTAAGGCTACGGCCACCGCGAAGATGGGCCAGTAGAAGGGCCCGAATGAGTAAGAAGAGAAGAAAGGAAAAGCGAAAGGAACGGGAGGAGCGACAGGAGCGGGCGAAGCTAAAGGTGGAGGCGCAGTGAAACTACAAACCGAACGGAGGGAATGGACTTTGCGAATGGCGCGAAAAAAGCTGGCGGATCATGATGAGCGGAAGGAACAGATTGAGCGGAAGGGACTGGATAGGCAGGGCGAGAGGTATGGGCAGGCCGAATAGAGCCTGCGGGCAAAGCGTCGGGGTGGACGAAGCTGCTTCATAGATGATTGCGATAAATACCTGGTCAACTCCAAGTAATCAGCTAATATTACAATATTAGTGACCGTTACGAGTTCGAGAAAATACGTGCTGTTGTTGCACCACTAGTTGTAGCTATTTTTTTATATAATTGCGAGAATTTTAGAGAGTTATATTGGTTTATGAAAATTTTCTTTGTTAAATATTTACTTCCAGGTGATATTTTTTTCAAAAAAACTATCACCGAGGGTCGAAAATCATGTGCCAACATCTTGCGAATCGCAAGCTTATTCAGCAGGAAAGCTAAAACGAGCACGACTACTTTACTCGCAGGTCGTAAGTTGCAGTTGACAGTGCCCGATTATTGTTTACTTCCCTTCTGTAATTGCGTTCCTAGAATGAAACTAAGCTCTCTTGGCGCTGAACAATCCACGACTGTCAGACCCAAGAAATTATCTAACTCTGTTCACTTAAGGCCGCGGAAAAGACAGAGAGACTGTAATAATGTTCCCTACACATCGAACATTAAAAAGAAAGTTTCCTGAAGAAGTATATAAACCTATGTCGTGAGGTTTACGAAGTTTAAAATAATTGAGTTAATTGTTAATTGGGCTCCTATATATTGTATTAGCGCCAAATTTCTTAAATAATTAAGAAAACATCTTATTACAATAATTCATTAAGACTATAATAATATTCATCACTCCTGTTAACATTTGCCAATACATTCTCACTTGTTAATGCGCGTTTGTGAAAGTGTTTCGTGGGGAGGAGAGAATTTAATTTTAAAATACTCACCTCAACAAAAAACTGTGCCTAGAACGACGATTCGAAAAGTTCATTTTTGGCAGGAATTAAAAAAAACGCTTAACCGTTTTTGCCCGAGTTTATTGTTTTTACATAATTATATTTTTAGCAAGTAAACGATGATATAGATGAACGTTCACAATAAAAATGATCCCATTTTCTGTTATTTTCAAAATCTGAACTTGTCCAATATTAGAACACCAGTCACGGATAGGTCCAGTGTTTTTTTCAACAAGTAAGGCCACATCTATAGTAATTTTTTCTTTGCTTTAACTTAAAAAGGGCTGCAATTTTGTTATTTTCTATATCAAAATAAAATATAAATAATTAGAATGGAGAATGAAACATTTTTCATGCAACTTTATCATACATTGTTTATATTGATTGGTTGTGTTGTATTTGCAGTCTACACATCTTCCTTGTTATGTGGCTGGCGAAATCCAGTGTCTTGTGATATCAAATATCACCGAAGTTAATAAGGAAGATATCAGTAATTTTGTAGTTTTAGGTCTTCCACCGGACGAAGAAATTTTTTTATACTTTTGAAGATAATTTTGTACAATAGATCTTCTGAAAGAAAGGTGATCCATTTTTTAACCTTGCTCCGTCTTTCTAAATAGCTGCCAGCCATTGTGAATAGCGGTATCAATACTGAACATAAATACAGGCCACCATCAGTTTTTCGATCTGATTTCAGTTCCATAGCACTCCAAATTTTCGGTTGGTTAGTGATTCCGGGCTCGACAACAGCTTAGGTCATTAGTCCCGTAAGTGTAGTGCGTGTTTTTTCCTCGGGAGATGGCGGTGATCTTCCCCCACTGGATGGCGAGATCCGGCGCCGACCTTCCGTCGGCTAGCGGGGTTTCCCCCTAACCAGGACTCTCCCACCAGGCACCGCCCCAGCCGGGACAAGCTCTAAGCTCCCGAATGGGTCTCCCGGAATATGTAATAGTGTAGTGCATGTTAGTGTGAGTGAGTATGTGTTAGTGTTAGTGTATGAGGAGAGTATCAAGGAAGAGGAAGGAAGGATCGCACGTGGTCCGTGGCCTGTTTGTTTGGGTACTTCTCAGGCATTCGCCTGGTGTTGATCGGAGAAACCACGGGAAAATACCGATCAGAGTAGCCGGCCGCTAGAATTCTCGTCCCAAATTTTCGGCCATTCTATCTACACCTCCCATGAATTTATTATATTTTCCTACTGTGTTAGGTTGTACTATTGAACTTTCTTTTTCTCTTTTGAAAGCAATATCTAATTGGTTTACCACGAATAAAGTACTTGGCTCCATGTCTTACATAATACGGTACCGTGATCTCATTTACAACCAAGTATTCTTCGTAAATGCAGTGTTTTGCGTTTGGTTTGTTCAGTAAGGAAATGATACGTGTTAGTTTCGCAAATCTGTCACTTTATTTAGGTCATTGTCTACGTAATGAGCATTTTTTTATCAATTCAAACCTGTTTCTTCTCATTACCGAACTGACCGCTTCATTGTAAGTCACTGGATCCATTTCCCAAAACATTCATCTTGGTACAGTATTGTATTCCGATAAAATCATAATTCCAACGAAACATTTTACTTTCTCAGAATAAAGTGTAAATGTGTAATCGCCTTTCTGCTGAGAGTACAATACGAACACTTTTGTAAGAAAGTCCCACACATCATCAAAACAAAGTTCAAAACAACACTGGGTCATTTGGTTTATTTGTCACTCGTAATATTGAAATTTAAAGATAAGTTCCATCCCCCATAAACTACATTATATTTATTAACTTCCTCCCTAATTCAATTTTTATCCTAATAGAATTTATATTTTTAACATATAATTGTCACTAATCCCTTCATCAGGTTCCCTGTGAGATCCAAATCAACAGTCATGTCAATTTGTAATGTGAAAAATCCTGAAAGTTATTCTTGTCGAACGGGCGGAAATAAATTTTAAATAATAATAATAATAATAATAATAATAATAATAATAATAATAATAATAATAATAATAATAATAATAATAATAATAATAACAACACCAACAACAACCTTGTCGGCCTGGTGGCCGAGATCGCTAAGGCAGTAGTGTTGTAGTGATCTCTAAGGGTCGTGGGTTCGAGTCCTACCTCAGACATGATTGTATTTGTGTTCGTCCTTTCACCCCTTATCATCCATTCATAATCATCATAACTTCACCTCATCCCCCAGGGCTAACAACCCTGGGGTGTAACAATGGAATCTGCATTAAAAATTGCAGATTCCCCCTATAGAAAATAACTTGCACCTACCCCGATATTCAAGTCTGAGCCCCGGTGGGATGCACGTATCACGTGGCCCAATGATGGCCGATTCGTGAAAAAAAAAACTCATCACGGTTTTCAAAGCCAATATTCCTCTCTAGTTGTCACAGATATGTGTCTTTCAGTCTCACAGAATCGCACAATTTGTCATTCAGGTTCTGATCTAAGGTGGATTCCAAGTAGATTTTTCTGTGTGCCGCCAGTGTTCAACACCACCGACCTCAGCACTGATACATCCATTTTCTGGAAGCATAATGAAGATAAATGCACTGAAGTAATCGTTGTCCTCCTCTAGAATCGCAATTATTAATAATTGGAGGAGATTGTTAATAATTTGAGAGAAGAAAAGATAGGTTAGATGAATTTTAAAATAATAATTCATGGTACTCTTCGTGCCTGGTGTTCCAACATTGGAACATTTTCGAAATATCGTTTCCAGCTCAGCTAAATAGTAAAATGTTTAAGATTTGTTACTTCACTGATAAAAAGACAACGTCATTAACTATTCTCATAGGAACAAAAAGTAAAACTATAACACGACTTTTTTAACTTTTTGTTATTTATGATGCCAGCAGTGAAACGTCACTCAATAAACCTCTCGGCGTACAAACGAGAAATGAAAATTTCAGTCTGAAACCAACCCTTGGCACTATTGGTAAATCCGATTCCTCTGATGAAGTTCTAGGAATATAACGAGGCCTTCACGTGAGTTCCGCGGTAAGGACGAGTCAAAGACAAATCCACTGTCGCATGTTCCAATAATGGAACACCGGGCAAATATTCTTTAAAGCAATCAATTATTACAATTTAGCAGTAATAAGAGTAATCTTTAATGTACTCGTACTTTCATGTAAAGTATTGTAATGTAAGCAAGAAAATGCACTTTAATGTTATTCTAATGATAATTTATGGTATTCTTTAGAGCATTATTAACGCGTTAAAGACACACATAGGGTCATTTAGTACAATGAAAGCTCTATGCATGAAAATGGTAATTCCAACACTTGAATTGCATCCACTGTTATTATTATTATTATTATTATTATTATTATTATTATTATTATTATTGGGTCTTGTAATTATTATGAAAATTACATCGTAATTCTTGTTTGTCGCTAATATTGACGTAATTTGTTTTAAAATAACCTCTCAATATTGCATTATTCACAATAAAACTAGTGAAAAATATTTCATTCTGGGTGTTCAGAAAGCCCTTGAAGGTGTAAAAGCGGGGAAAATTCTCAAGTATTAATAGACTAACTAACAGTTAATGGATATTAATGGCCCTCATCAAACAAGAAAGGTCCGCCTCACACTGTACTAAACAAGTAAAGGATATAATTTATTTATTTATTTATTTATTTACGTCAAAAAAACAGTTAAAAACTGCGTATGACGGGCTATGGGGAAAAGTGAATTGTGTGCACATTTTCAAAATTCTGTGATCCCTACACTAAATCATATACTACTTAAGTTTTTAATTTTGAAAGGGAGAAAAAAAACAAAAAAACTCCCATGTAATAAAATTGATTTTCAAGGATAAATAAGCAATAAATTTTGAATTTTGAAAGGGAGAAAAAAAACAAAAAAAACTCCCATGTAATAAAATCGATTTTCAAGGATAAATAAGCAATAAATTTTGAATTTTGAAAGGGAGAAAAAACAAACAAAAAAACTCCCATGTAATAAAATCTATTTTCAAGGATAAATAAGCAATAAATTTTGGCTCTTATTACTTCCTGCTGCGACAACATGGAAACGATAATTTGAATAATTGTATTTCCCACTGAATTCTAGAAGACGTCCACAGAAAATGAAATTACATTTATGTCCAGAAGCAAAACAAGGGGCCATCTCAGCATTTGCTCAATGGATCAGGGAAACTGGACGAAAAACCTGATCGAGATGGGGTCATTGACCCGGAAGCTGTGTTACAATAGTTGTTACAGGTTGTTTATACTCATTTATACAGTCCAAATGGTAATTAATGCATTATGTATCATTGTTAAAATTAATGTTACTTTTCTTGTGATGCTCAGTATAGTCTCTAATTGTATAGAAACAGTTATGCAGCAGAAACGATTTCACTTGGGATTTAAACTTTTCTATTGAATTTAATCGTTTAATGTCATCTGGCAAAGTGTTGTAAAATAATGTACATGTATTGTATGTGAATTTTTGTAATGAGCTGTTGATACTGTCACCTGATGAATATGATTTCTACGTCGAGTGTTATAGTAATAGACTTCGGCATTTTCTAAAAATATATTCCCGCCCTTAAGCAAGTCATTTTTTACAAAAACCACTGATTCGTAAATAAAAGACACGGTAATGGTAGAATTCCTAGATTAATGAAGATAGGCTTACAAGAATCACGTGGGTGGGATTTGGTTATTATTCGTACAATTCGTTTTTGTAATCTAAAAGTCTGGGAGCTATAAGATGTATTTCCCCAGAATATTATGCCATATCTCAGGCGGGAATGAACATTCGCGAAGTATACACAACGAGCAGTATGAAGGCTGACTGAATTTGCAAGAATTCTGAACGCGTAGCATAATGAACTTAATTTTGTGTTCAATTCATTTAAATGGACGTTCCATTTAAGGTTTGACTGAATTGAGAGACCTAAAAATTTTGTTGCATTAACATGAGTCAATGGTACACTGTTCATTTCCAATGGAGCACAGAATTGTTTATTTGATATGGAAAACTGCATTAAAACCGTTTTCTTTTCGTTTACTATTAATTTGTTATTTCGGAACCAATTTGAAACATCTGATATTGTACTATTTACGGTTTCTTTATTGCAAAGGATGTTCGTATCATCCGCAAAGAGAACCGTTCTTCCGTTTCGAATCGTCGAGGGCATATCGTTTACGTAAAGTAGGAACAGAATAGGGCCTAAAATCGATCCTTGAGGAACTCCACATGCAACGGGCAAAGAGTCGGAAAGGTGCGTACGTAATGTTCCATCATTCCAGTAAGGTATTTCAACTTTCTGAGATCGTTGTTTAAGGTACGAACATAACCAATCTAGAGCAATACCACGGATTCCATATGAAGGTAATTTTGAAAGTAAAATGTCATGATCAATGATGTCAAAAGCTTTTGAGAGATCTAAAAATAATCCAATAGGTGCCTCGTTTTGATCTAATGATAAGGCGACATCTTTAAGAAAAGAAAATATAGCTGTTTCCGTTGATTTTGATTTTCTAAATCCATGTTGGCAATCTGAAAGCGCGTCGTGTTTAGTGAGAAAGGTTTCCATTCGTACATAAAAAAGTCTCTCTAATATTTTTGAAAAAACTGATAGAAGAGAGATGGGCCGATAATTTTGAATTTCATTTTTGTTGCCTTTTTTGAAGAGCGGCTTAATTTTAGCTGTTTTGAAAATATCTGAAACGTTCCAGTGCATAAAGATGCATTAAATATGTGAGTTAACGGGTGTATAATGGCATACGCACAAGTCTTTAACAAAGAATCTGGGAATTCATCTAAACCGGACGAATATTTATTTTTTAGTTTACCGATTATTTTGAGAATTTCATAGGAAGAAGTTTCGGAAACGAACATTGTGTCTAAAATTTTGGGTGCACTGTCTGTTTTTGAATTTTGTGGCTGAAGGCCCTGAGTGAGATCGGCAGCAATTCTCGAAAAGTATTGGTTAAAGAGACTAGCCACTGTTGCTGGATCGTTGACATTTATATCGTTATATTTTAAAACAACATTCTCTACGGGTTTTCTAGTTGATTTGGTAGTATTTTTTATTATATTCCACATTGATTTTGTTTTATTATTTGAGTTCAAAATATCCTGATCGTTTTTCATGATTTTTGCCTGCCTTATGACTTTTCGTAACAATGTTTTGTATTTTTTAAAGTAGATAAGGAAATCTTGAGATACGTCATGACGTTTAGAAATGAAAGAAAGAATTCGCTTGTTTTTACAAGATGTCCTAATCCCTTGTGTTATCCAAGAATTGCTTTTCCGTGAAATATTTAATTTTCGTTTTTGAAGAGGAAAGCAAGTGTTAAAATGAATTGAAAGAGTTGAAAAAAAAGAATTATATTTGTCGTTTGTATCAACAGTATTATAAACCGCTTCCCATGACTCCTGCATCAAGTAGTCTATGAATAATTTAATTTTACTTTTAGTAAACAATCTAGTCATACGTGTATTATTTATTGTGTCAGTGATCGCATTTCTTATAATGGTAAGAATTTGTGCATCGTGGTCACTGTATCCTAAATCTTTTGTTTCAACTTCATATCGAGTAGTGGTTTTGTTAATTATAATTTGATCAATTGCCTTCATCGAATTTTGTGTGATTCGTGTAGGTACATTAATTGTAATGTCTAAATTGAAGGAATTAATTAAATTGAGAAACTTTTCTTTCTCGCAAGATTCGACCAGAAAATCAATGTTAAAATCTCCGCATACAACAATGGATTCAAAAGAGCGATTGCTGACTTTGTTAAGTGTTATCTCCAGGTTTTCTAAGAACAAAATATAATCTGCAGTTCTCTTTGTTGGAGGTCTGTAAATGCAAAGTATTATCACTTTTAGTGAAGTAAGATGTACAACAGAAATTTCGAAAATATTTTCAATGGAATACACATTTAATTCTGCCAAGGGGATAGAATCAATATTATTTCTAACGTAAATACAAGAACCACCATACGTAGGACCTTTATGCGATTCTCTCTCTCTACAATAAAAGCCTGCGAGGTAAAAGTTTGGAATTTGGAAAGCCTATTTAATTTTGAAAAAAATTTGAAAGCCTATGTAATTTTGAATGAGGGTACGGCAAACATTTCTTCAAATCTCGTGTCATTAAAGAACTTAAACTTGGTTCACGAACAACGTTTAATGCTAAACTTGTGACCTATGTGTTTTTCTCACTCCATCCCGAGAATTGGATTTTTAGAGCATAATTAACCAGTTACTCATACTTCATATTTGTACCAGTAATTCATGTTTGACTGCTTTAAACTAAACAATCGAGTAAGAGTCAAAACCGTTCTTTGACATTTTCAATTTTGCAGAGGCGTCAGAAATGAGAAGCGTGCAGTGCAACGCACTAAAACCGGATTATCTTTTGTATCCAGGTTATCTTTGATGACAGACATTTACGTGTCTCAAGGCCTAGTAGTGGGCGCCCGTTTCCTGACTTTGCCGTGACGAAACTGTCTGCTTCCCTTGATATATTGGTCAGAAGGATCTTCACACACCACAGTCAGTCACCTCTCACAGAAATTCGAGCAACAGTGACTATTCAGGAATATATACAGAACATCCTTCAGCCATGTATGTTTTTCCTTACGACAGGGCTTGCAAGAGCGTTTACTAATAGGTCAATGCTCCCACAATTGCGATATTGTAATGGGAATGTCCCCACAATATTATCATACGTTCGTGGCCTATCCGATTGCTGTATTGCCAATATTCATATTTCGATTTTACACAAACTATATAACTAGTTGCATTAAAATGCAGTTGCAATGCAAGATGTCGTCCGAAAAATGATTGCTCACCGGTTTCAAACTTATATTCTACCTAGATGCAAATCCAAAGGATTTCATCTTCCCAAGGGTACAATTATCCGCAACAAAATATACATTTATCCAGTTATTGTAATTTCTCAGTTATACAAACACCCATACATACATATTCAACTCAATGCATCTCTAGAAAATCCTTGTGAGAACTCAATTCAATGAAATGAAAATCACGAACGCCGTACGTTTTCTAATTCATTGAAAAAAAAAATGAGGATAGATATTCGAAAGTTAGTGATGGGACGGTAGAACAAGACTGCGGATAATATTTTCGACTACATAATTTTTTTGTCTTCCTTACTCTTCACAATATCCTGCGCCTTCGCCTTCGGTTATGCCACAGAAATTCGAAGATATTTCTTTAAGGTATTTTGCTTATCGATTGTTCGACATAACTTATTTAGTTAGACAACATAAAACGGCACCAGGGAACTTTTAAATGGAAAACCTTCAAGCCACTCCAGTGGCCTCGTTAATTATTCACTGGAAAAGTTAATCTGTTTAGAGCTTTTTAACTGTCAGAGCATTTATTCTTCTTTGAACTATAAAGCTCTTTTGGGGCTTCTCAGTCCCAAGGCTAATCAATTTTCTATAGGAAAGCAATCTTTCAGGACGCTAAAATGTTAATTATTGCTAAGTGAACTAGACGCTAAAGTGTCATTGTTGTAGATTAAAAGCCTTTCAATAGATTATTCATTTATTATTCTTGGAATTATTACATTTTACGTTCTAGTATAATACGAACTCCACATACAAATTACTTATTCGACCATTCAGCAAAAACAATTGTACCTCGACAACTAACATAACCCCGGTGGCTTCGTAACAACGTAACTTCGTAATTTGGTTTTATTCTTTTGAGTAACATGACTACCATCAGTAATTAATCCTAAAAATGCATTTCAAGACCGAGAATCGTGTGATAGATCATGCTCATTGACATAAGCGCGATTTTGAAGAATACGACCACATAGTTCATATGTGGTCGTATCTCCGTCTAATAACTAGCTTACGATTAATTGATTGTTAGTGATTTCGGGCGCGACAACTACTAGAGCCATTAGTCCCGTAAGTGCAGTGCATGTTTTCCCCTCTGATGTGGCCGTGGTCTTACTCCGCAGGATGGCGAGATCGGGAGCCGACCTACCGTCGGCTAGTAGGGTTTTTCCCAACCAATTATCTGCCACCAGCGGAGCACCGCCCCACCGCAAAGGGGACCCGCTCTAAGCTCCCGACCGGTGTCCCGGCATGTGTAGTAGTGTTGTACATGTTAGTGTGCGTGTGTGTAAGGGGGGAGGATAGGACAAGGAAGAGATAGGAAAGATTGCGTGCTGTCCGTTGACCGTTTGTTAGGGCATTCGCCTGGTGTTGATCGGAGAAACCACGGAAAACTACCGATCAGAGCAGCCGATCTCTAGAATTCTCCGGACAGCGACTGAATTTGACGTAGCTGACAAGCTAGTGTCGAAAATCCTTCCGCCGCTCGATTGGTTGGTTGGTTATTAGTGATTTCGGACACGTCAACTAGTGAGGCCATTAGTCCCGTAAATGTAGTGCATGTTTTCCATTGTGAGGTTGCGGTGATCATCTCTCGCTGAATAGCGAAATCCCTCATCCAGGTATCTCCTACCAGCGGGGAACTGTCCCAGCCAGGACAAGCTCTAAGCTCCCGACCGGTGTCCCGGCATGTGTGGTAGTGTAGTATATGTTATTGTAAGTGTGTGTAAGGGATAGGACAAGGAAGAGGTAGGAAAGATAGTGCGCGGTCCGTTTGTTAGGGCACTGCTCCGGCATTCGCCTGGTGTTGATCGGAGAAACCACGGAAAACTACCGATCAGAGCAGCCGACCTCTAAAATTCTCTTTGAGACAGCGACTGAATTCGACCTAGCTGCCAAGTTAATGTAGAAAATCGTTGCCACTGTCGGGACTAGAACCTAGGACCTCCCGGTCAGAAGCACTGCAGTGACATCAGTTGATGCACTGGGTCACCTGTCCTGGTATTAGGTTACGATCTTTAACGAATATGCATAGGAAATAACACTCTGGTTACGTCTCTTAATTCATTCACTCTTAAACACTCGATGTAATCTGTTTTTGCCTAATTATTCACCAGCAGTTTTGAACCACCTACTCCGTTAAAATGTAAGGCGGATTGACAGCGATCAACTGGGAGTTTGTTGCAACCTACGTTTTGATACTGAAGTTCTCGATTCAATAACCGCGTCGAACTCGTATGTCAATTCACTCTATGATTTACTCTGAGTGGATGCGGAGTATTTTAAGTTTCTTTACTTCTAAGAAATTTATTTTGTTTCATCGTAATTGCTTTTTATCCCAATATTCTCGGTCATGATAATATGAAAAGATAAAACTGTGTGTCTTTTCATGATATGGTCAATAAGCATCAGAGTTGAGAGAACGCATCAGCATTAAAAAGTAGATGTGGTACAATAGTACATACTTTCTCATATTATACGCAACAGTTATATTATATTATGGCAACCTCTATATTTCTAACATTTTGGTCATCATTTGAATAACTCCTTAACAGAGGTTCTAAAAAATATACGTACCTTAAGTTTTTGAAAATTCAAAAGTTTAAATAAAAAAGCTTTTGCCCGTGCATTATACTCTTATTAGAATTCTTTAAAGAAATGAAATACATAGATTACTTCAAGCTGGGTTTTGAGCTTGCTAAGATTCATGAAGGAAAAGCCGTTCCCTGTCGTTATGGAATCCTGTGATATAAGCAGTGCATTTACACAATCCGGCCACACAGTCCAACGTGACCACCTGTCGAAATCATGAATAACCCCCATTCGCAACGCTGACCGCTACGAGACGTGCAGGAAGAGAGTCAATTAAGTTCTGTATGGTACCTACGGGGACGAATCAATGCCGACTCCAGTGCCATGGCCAGCTGCGCTAGGTTCCTAGGTTGCAGATCTATGATACGAACAGCCCAATCAAGATGGTCCCACATATTCTCGATTGGGTTTTAATCGGGGGAGTTTGGTGGCTAGGGGAGTACTGTTAACTCATCTCGGTGCTCTTCGAACCATGCACGTACACTTGGAGCTGCATGAAATGATGCATTATCCTGCTGATAGATACCGTCTTGCTGAGGAAAAACGATGTGCTTATAGGGGTGGACATGCTCCCCAAGGATGGCTGCATACTTCTGTTGATCCATTTTGCCTTCCAGAATGGCGAGATCACCCAGGGAATGCCACGAAAAATTCTCCACACCACCACGCTCCCTCCTCCGGGCTGGATCCGTCCGGCAGGGTGTTTGCGTGGGTGTTGTTGCAGGGTGTTTGCGTTCAGACGTTTCATGCCTTACACTTCAACGACCATCTGACCGATGGAGCAGAAAACGTGATTCATCTGAACAGTTCACCTCTCGCCATTCAGTGGACGCCTAATTGCGGTGTTGGCGTGCAAATTCCAGTCTTCTTCGCCTATGAACAGCAGTCAGCGTGGGTGCACCAGGCGCCTGATACGAAGGTCCTTACGCAGCAACGTTCTCTGAACGGTTGTTGAGGAGACCCTCATAGTAGACCCTTGATTCATATGGGCGCTCAGTTGCTCTATAATTGCATGTCTATCCGCCTGTACACATCTTCGCAGCCGTTCTCCCCTGACATCTGTGGTGAACCTCGGCGTCATTTTTGGATTTGGAATTGGATTGGAACAGGTTCCGTAAAAACGTTAACTTTTGGAATATTTTTAAAATTCCGGAGGTTTCAATGAAAACCGGATCAATGCCATATTCGTATTAATTTTTAATATATATTAAGCAAATTATATTTTTATTGGGCGAATTATGCTCTGTTCCTACAAACATATAAACAGATGAAGTGGTTTTCAGAAAATAATTATTTTAATTAATTTATTTATTTGCATTAACATCATATTTATTAACTACTGTTAGCTACTCATTAACTGCATTACATAACACGGTATATTTCTGGACGTCCCAATACAATATTAAACCAATACAATAAAATGCAATAAGGAAGTGACAGTTTACATGTGGCAATGTGCTTACATATCCTATAATATATCGATGGGTTTACAAAATGAATCCATGTTATTTTGATCTTTTACAGCATCGAGAATTGCATCACGTTCGAAACCAAATAACTTGATGTTTATATCTGCGACATACTGCGATTTTTTTGATTTTTCCAATTTTTAAATTTGAAAGGTCTTAAATAATATCAAACCATGCACAATGCTATATTCAAGCAAAAAGTGTAAACATAATTTAGAAGCTACGTTTCAGAAAATAAATGAAATTGTCCTAGGCGATTTATGAACAAGATTCATGAACCCTCCAAACATTTAGATTCGTTTCAAATTCGCAGTCACGAGTGGAGCCGTGATATTAACAAGGGAGATAATTAAAAAACATACATTTGGGTCATTTTTCAAAAATCAAAATAATCCAGCAAAATGGCATTATGTTATATTATTCGATGTATTTACTACTATCCGCACAAAATGTTTAAAGAAACAATTTGGAGTATTTTTGAAGAAAATATTTTTAATATTTTTAATATTGCCCATATTTCACTCCGAACTGGGAGAAAACTGATAATATTTTCAAAAAAGTACGTGACATTGATTAGATAACTAATTTTGGAGAAATAATTTCATTTCGCGAAAAAATCTTCATTTTCAATAATTTAGTTCTACAAGGGGATCCAAAAAAGTTGTAAATTTAGAAAATACAGTTAGCTGTGAAAATCGTACGTGTGCAATATTTATATGTGTATTTTATTCTAGTCTTGCAAGTAATTTAAAGGAAAAATTTTGAACCATTTCGAGAAAATTTTGGAAATGTCCTAGGAGTTTAATGAAAAGTAGGAAACCCCAGAATTCAAAGAATTCGTTTTAAATTCGCAGAGCCTTGAGCTTGTCCAGAAGGATTGGGGACTATTTATTTTGGTAAATTCCGTCGGTATGTCCGTCCATCGTGTGTGAACAACACAAACGATATTCATAGGAATTATGCAGCAGAAACGATTTCACTTGGGATTTCACTTGGGATTTAAACTTTTCTATTGAATTGAATCGTTTAATTTTGTACAAAAACCACTGATTCGTAAATAAAAAGACACGGTAATGGTAGAATTCCTAGATTAATGAAGAGAGGCTTACATGAATCACGTGGGTGGGATTTGGTTATTATTCGTACAATTCGTTTTTGTAATCTAAAAGTCTGGGTAAGATGTATTTCCCCAGAATATTATGCCATATCTCAGGCGGGAATGAACATTCGCGAATTATTTCTGTCCTGTTTGGATAAATGCCGTAAGATCGAACATAAACCATTACAGATCGTTCGAAAGCAGTTCCTTCGTACAATTACAAATGCACCATAGTTTATTTCCAACCAATAGCTGAACAAAGTTAATTCAAACTCGAAACTATAGGAAACCACATCATGTATCTCTCCACATAGTTTTACTGTATTCTTACCTCAAGTCACCAGAATACGTCCCCTCCGGTTACCTTCCTCCTTTATACCTTCCTTACAACGTTCTCCGAAATGTAACTTCCCTGAGGTCTCTCCATAAAGGATTCTTCCACAAAAAAAATTAGAATTAAGTTACACCATTAAGTTTATACGTATTAAGCCAACAATGCAAATGTAGAGTGTAAACTGAACTCTGTAAAACCTGAATATATTTATAATAAAAAAAGGTTAAGAAACATCCGCTATCCACATCGGTTATCCAGATCAGCATTTTATGTTTATAATCCTGCAATTTCTTCACGCTTTTTCTCGTTCACCAACGCTCGTCATCTTGGTTTCAAAATAGGAAGCACAAAAATTAGGCAATGAAAAATAATTTTCTATCATCACATCAAAACATTAGGTTTGAGCCCGTATTACAAGAAGGCATTAAACAATGACACTTTGAATTCAATATGGCATACAGTTTGTTTCGCCACATCGGTATGGCATACAACTCCTTCACACTTTGGCTATCTAACGAACAATATACAACAAGAATAATAGACTCATTCCCCAATGGCATAGTTTTTTTCGACACATTGTGCAACGCAACACCAACAACTACAGACCATCATACTTGCGTTTTCCTGTTCCTCATAACTCAGGCTGACTTCTCAAAAAGTTTTTGCTTCGAGCTTATCATACGTGGTTATTCTTGCTGACTCCCGGCCTATTAGTAGTATCTTTCTTCGCTAGGAAGCGCTTTGGGCCTGTGTGAATCGCAGTATTCGCCGATAGAGTTCGCTTTGGTTTTGTTCAGAGCAATCGAACTAGGAAACTGTTTTCGGAATGTACGGCAACTAGGGCCAGGAGTTGCTCAGTTTTGCTCGTATTGTATGTAAACTGAGAACGAGGGTGTAAGAAAACAATTCTATCATGAAGAATCTTCGAATTGTTAGGTTCATTTATAAAATGTGGCCAATTTGATAATCCGTAATGGGCTAAACCCAATTAAACACATTATTGACATTCTACTGAAACATCACCCGAATACCAGCTTCCATTGTTCAAAGATTTTGCGATGTGCATCTGATACGAAATAACTGCTAATAAGCTTGGGTATCAATAAAAAATATGATTTCATTCCAAGCGAGGAGGTGCTTGGCAAATTTTTTTTCCTTGACTTAGTCTTGTGAAATGCATCAGGTGTAAAATATTGTATTTCAAATGAAACCTGCCAAAAACCGTAAAATTCTTCTATTTTCTCTAATCTACGGCGTCGAGGATTGTGAAATCGGCTCTCAGGTAAGTTTACAATTCTGTCTTACTTATTTAATTTACCTAATCATTAAATTTCTTCCAAATCATTACTGTATCCAAATTGTGCACTTCACAAATAAGATGAAGAAAATCTTTGATGTACCACGCATACCCTCGCTCTTCCAAGAGTTTAGTTTGAACTCATTGCAAGTAATCACGTTCTAGTCTATTGCTAAGTTACCCTGTCGTTCCGCAGCTATTAGGTTTAGTAGTGTGACATTTTTCTTCAAAGGTAAGTGTCCCCCTGCAAATCATTATCATATGCAACATTGCGAACAGAATTTTATATGCAAAATATTCTTTAGCCACTATTGAGCAGTGGTGCACGCAAAGGGAGACACACACACGCTCATGGGACTTCATCCCTACCCCAAGAAGCCAATTACACATATTCAAAAATATAGGTTTTACTAATTTTCTTCCGTATATCAGTTGTTAACATAGAGATTAACTATAAGTCAACAAATAAAAAATAATTTTATATTAAGCATAAATGAAAAATACTTTACAAGAAAATATTAAGTCGGCTGGACAATACACCTGTGCCCCCCCCCCCCGAGAAAAATCGTAGGTGCGCCTCTCCTATTACGTGATAATAAAAGTCAAGGTCGAACACGTCGACACAATGGGACGGTGTCACAAGGAAATGGTTGTAAAATTTTTAAAGAAGGAAATTGCTAATAAGAAACGATATTGAGTATTCAGATGTAAAAACACAATTGCATTGTGCTGATATCAATTCCGCACGTGGTAAAGTGGAGTCTCCTTCTGGCAGGGCGGATTCAGCCGATCATTAGGGAGGGGAGGCATCGTAGATTTTTGTTAAATAATACACAAATTTGTATTTATATTGTATATTATTTATGTACTGTAGATATGGCACTATACAATTTGACCCCCATGCCCCCTGGAGCCGCCAGTGCTTTCTGGCCATTTTCAAGCTGCCATAGCTTGGTAGCAACACCGTTACCTGTGCAGCGTTGCTGACCGGGAGATCCTGATGTTTGATTCTCGCCGGTCGCAGATTTGCAAGACTAGCTACAAAGCTGGATCGAATTAGACTTCCAGCGGCCAGCTACTCTTACTGGTTGTTTTCTTTGGTTTCTCCGATCAATACCAGCCGAATGACGGAGTAATACCCAGCAAAGGAACCATGATTCGCGCGCGGTCATTCCTTCCTCTTCCTTGTCCTATCCTGCCCCATACACACACACATACACGTACATGCACTACACTACCACACATACCTAGAGATCAGTTGGGAATTTAGAGCTTGTCCCAACTGGCTCGGCGCCTCGCTGGGGGAGATACCTGGAGGAGTAAAACCATGCAGATCAATGTGTTGCTCGGGTTCTAAACTTACGAGAATAATGACTAGACTTCGGATCTTGGGTTCTGAAATCGACTTGTAGGCAACTAAAATATGGCCTTAAAATATTTTCTTAGGGGTCTCTTTTTTCTTCCCCTTTGAATATTTCCTAGAAGAACCTCCCACCCCCGCGACGAGTTTCAGCGCTTGCGGGCTCCTCAGATATGTGGTCAGCAGGGCACCCCGAGACAGAACACAAACGTAGAACAAGGGTCAAATCTCTAGGCCGATCGTGATATTCAAATACGCTACCTATTGTACCAAGTCAAACTATTGTACGCACTCAGCCTTTACAAACATTTAGATCTACATTACGTATTGTACAAAATAAAATATGTATTAGTAAGTATTGTTTTGTTGTACTTATAAATTAATCGCGTTAATTAATCATGTTAATTTGTGTTGCCAGAAGAGGTATCGTCCATGGCTGCAATTGAAGTTTTGAGAGTATTATGTTCGAAGTTTTCACTGGCTGTTGATCACACAATTAGTTCATAAATTATGGAGTTAGCATTAGCATTACTAAAGGTTTCATTACTTTTGCGTCACTTTGACGTCGGGCGATCCCTTAACTGGGGCAGGGATGATCCTGAGCAATAACCTTTGTCAATTTTAGTAGGTGAGTGTATTGGAAGGTGAGTGTATCGGAATTTGATGAATAAAGAGTTAAAAAGTCTCAAAATTAAAATTATTCTTAACAGGAAATGAAGAAATTCTGAAGATGTAGATAAAGGGTTATAATTGCACTCGCTCCTATCGTCACTCGTTTTCTCGAACAAACCATTAGTGCAATTAAAAGGTAAAGTTACCCCTGTGCAATAGCACATAGGTCGATGTGGCTAAAGGGGGAAGTGAAGGTAGGGCTCCACCTATTCATCGCCGTCGACCAAAGGAGAAAGTTGTGTTGAGAGCACAACACTCCTGCCGCCTTCACTCCTCTGGAGTGAATAAAGGCGGCTCCAGATACTCACTTGGAAAAGGAGGCCGACCTCAGAGCCACCCTGAATGGAAATTATCTGATAAGAATCCCAACCTACGTCGGGATTCGAACGTGGATCCTTCAGGTGAAGATCCCTGCGCCCAACCACTGGGCCCCCGTGGCTCTCACTACTGCACATATACCATTGTAGAAATCACGACCGTTAATACGTAGTAGGATACAGGATCACGGGATCGGTCAATTAATGGATTACACTAGTTTGCCAACGTTTCGGAATATTTTATTCCATCATCAGGGCTTACTAATACATATAGTGGTCAAACATAATCTGTATTGGAGTTGTGCTGCGGAGGAAGATTATGTTTGACCACTATATGTATTAGTAAGCCCTGATGATGGAATAAAATATTCCGAAACGTTGGCAAACTAGTGTAATCCATTAATTGACCGATCCCGTGATCCTGTATCCTACTGCACATATACCCTTCTTTACCCACGAGTTTCGTGAATTACTATAAATATACACGAATATACATTGATTTGAAATCGAATTATAAATAACTTCATTTATCGCGTTTTCTTAAACTTCAATTAAGAAAAGTCTTCGTTAACACCCTTGTATAAACCTCCATTGATAGCTTGAATATGTGTAATTTGAATGTTTGCCCACGCAAATAGACTTTATTACAATGGAGTGAAAATTTATTTTTTCCACGTTGCCAACCACGCTCATTCACAATTAATTCCACTACGTACAGTAAAAGAGAGAGGTACGGGTTCTGAAGCTGAAAGAATCGTGCGTAAATTGTTAACCTCCACCTCCCACCACCACCTTACGTCACCTTCAATTTTTCATGTTTTTTCAACAAATAAACAAATAAATAAATAAATATCGCAAATATCGTGACATCTAAACCTCAAAGTGTACTAACAATGTCAGTGTCCAGAGAGAGAGAGGGAGATCCCTCTGCCCCCACAGTAGCCTCCACCACAGCCGCGCGTGACTTCCGCGTGGCCGGCGTGGCAGGGTGCGTGAGCGCGCGCGTACACTCACGGGGTGTGTGGAGGCGCGCTCCCAACAAGATAATGAGCGCGCGGACGCAGCCGTGACGTGAACGCCGCCGCAGCTTAAAGCGCAAATTGCGGAGCTCCGGGTTGATGCGAAGCGGACTCGTTATTTGATCACGGCGATGCAGAAGCCAGCAGCCGCTACCGGCGGTGAAGGCCGCTCCTGCCCCAGCCGCCACGTGCGAGGTCGCCGGTGCCGCGCCGCTCCGCTCCGCTCCGCGCCGCCCCGTCTGCCGACCGCGTGCGAAGCAACACGACGCGATGTGGCGCTACATCACGCTGTGCGCCGAAATGCTGAACTGTTCTTACCAGTGGCGGTCTGTGTCGGTTGTAGTATATTTGTACCATTTGTATTAACAAAACTCGCTCTCTCTCTCTCTCTCTCTCTCTCTCTCTCTCTCTCTCTCTATATATATATATATATATATATATATATATATATATATATATATATATATATATTGGATACGTTTAAGTAGGGGATAGTCCTAGCCAAAGCTGTAAGTGCTGTATTTTATTTTCACTTAGTTAAGGTCGATTTTCATCTACTAAGGATATTAAGTAAAGTTGTAATTAGTATTGTAAGTAAGCATTGTAAGTAACGTTGGGGGAACGGTTAGGGTACACGGACGCACACAAACATCCATGCTCCAGGCGGAATTTGAATCCGCGACCCTTCAGGCACGAGATAGATATGGATCTTCAGCCTTAACGACCTCAGTTATCCAGATCGACTGTTGAGCGTACTGTTGAGCCAGAATAAGAGTATATATTTATACATTGAATAATATATGGATAAAGATGGGTAACGTTGGGAGTACTCGGTTAAATCTCACAATAGCCAGAGGTATGAATAAAGGTGTGCGTACGACGATAAACAGATCATTTCGGGCTTAACCTGTTAATGTTGGTATCAGTCTCAGGGCACTGCTTTAAGTAAGGTGATTGATCGAGAGTTAGACGTCTTGCGTGTTCGCAAAGAGGATTTTGCA
>BLKR01016479.1:0-26492 GCA_011170035.1 Teleogryllus occipitalis | reverse complement strand
TAAGTTTTCCAGTGTATTAAATATGGTTTCTCCTTTTGTATCTGTCTCAATTTTTTTATTTGATCGATTAGTGATGCCGGGCGTGTCAAATGCTAAGATCATTACTCCCGTAAGTATAGTGAACGCTTTTTCGGGAGGAGGCGGTCTTCCTCTGCTATATGGCAAGATCCGGCGCAAACCTACCGTCGGCTTTACGGATTTTCCCCAATGAGGTATCTCCCAACAGTGTGGCATCGCCCTAGCCCGGACGAGCTGTAAGCTCCCGACCGCTCCCCTGGCATATGTGGTAGTATAGTGAATGTGATTGTGTAAGGGGTGATGATAGGACAAGGAAGGGCAAGGAAAGATCGCGCGTGGTCCGTGGCTTGTTAGGGCACTGCTCTAGCAATTGCCTGGTATTGATCAGTGAACTACCGATCAGAGAAGCTGGCCCTTAGAATTCTCCTCCAGTCACCGACTGAACTTGACCTAGATATAATCCTGCAACAGTTGGGTCTCGAACCTATGCCCCCTTGGAAGAGACTCTGCAGTGACATCAATTGATGCCCTAAATGGGACCCTTCATGGGGTCATTTTTTTAGTTAACATGTGCTCATTAATTCCATGAAAAATCGTTTATTATGTCTATGATAATAGCACGCGTGCAATTAAAACTCCATTGTGCAATGAAAACTCCCCAACTACCAATCAGAATTCAGGAGAATCAAAGTCGTTGAATTGAGACAATAACAGAATTGGCCAAGGTATTTCCAGTCGGCCATGAAACTTGAACAAAAATGTACATCATAAACTAGGTACCAACATCAACTACATGTGAACAATTAATGAATATAACGAAATTGGTGAAGTAAACGTTAAGGCAGCTGACTAAAGGAAACCACAATGTTCAACATGAGTAAATTAAATGGTTTACATGAAACATTTGGTCTTGGCGTTAGAAATGTAAAAAGTATGAACGTCAGTTGTGTTTACCCGTTCTTAAAAGTACGCCAGCAAAACTAGCAGAAATGACTATTTTTCTTTTCAATATTTATAGATCTTGTATTCTATCTCATAACTCTTATTCTTCTGGGAAGTAATGTTTCATAGCTTTTGCCAGCTTCTAATTTTTCATCCGGAATGCGTTCTGTTATGTACACAAAAAGAAAGGCACGCGTCAACGATAACAATTTATTTATCTCTTTACAATAGTGGTCCAACCGCTAACATTGTAAGACTGTCTTCTCGGCTGTCGTCCCGTCTTGCTTGCCTCCGCCACGGTCCATCTCCCGTGTGCGTTCCCCTGCCACGGTCCTGCTCCCGTGTGCGCTCCGGATCCAGACTCTCCAGGCCCGCGCCTCCACTAGGCCGGGCGTCACGCCGTCTCCCTACGGCGTAGATAAGTGAGGGGTAGGTTCACCGCCCCTTGCCTCCGCTGCTCCCGTGTGCTCTCCACAGCTACGGCTCCGCAATCACTGACTGGATCCAGCTGCCCGGGCCCGCGCCTACGCGGACATGCGTGACTAATTTTGTTGCTTATTATTGCACCACGTCCGCGGATTGAAATGTACGGGTGTCTCCGGCGGTCACGGGCCTCAGGCGTGGCACGCGCCGGGGCGTCTCAATAGCACTAAGCGCCCTGGCGGTCGTAAATGTGTCTACGAGTTTTGCCGGGGGAGTGAGCCGAAGGTTGGGCGGAGGCCGGTGTCAGAACAGGCGTCGATAATTGCCGTTTAGCGTGAAGAGGCTATTGAGTACGCGGGCGGAGCTGGGGGAAGCTTGTGTAGGGCCGGACGGTTGCAAACAAGGGACTCCTTTAGAAAACGGTTCCGCTGCGGGGGTGGCGCGCAGTGACGTCCGTCCCGGCGGCGGAAGGGCCTGGCCTCGTGTGGGTGGGACGGTAACGGGACGCGGGCGGCTGGGCGCGGTCGAGTTGTGGGGGCGGCACGCGGGTCTCCCTATTGTGACGAATATTTTATTTATTTATTTTTAATTATTCTACTTTCTCGGAGGACGTACCGTTACAATATAATGAACATTGAGTGTCTACTTAGAAAAATAGAAATTTGCCAAAATATCTTACGTCTATTTACGAAAATACTTTCTCCTGCATCGGCGATTTTCTTTTTAGAAACACTGGGATTTTGCAACAAGCACACACGGGGATCTTTTCAAGTATATTGTAAAATTAATATTTGCCCCTGTCCAAAACGAGCAGATTTTGTGTCACACCCACGAAGTGCACGGATGGCAAGGAAAAGTGTTCAGACGCAGTGGAATTAAACAGGTGAGAACAATGTTTTTTTGTTTATAAACTTTTCCAGTCTTTTGAAGAATGAGGTTTCTAAATCGCGTTTCCAAATCCCGAGGCCTTCAGAGATGGATCGGAGAATGTTAATTTTGGAAAATATCCATCATGACCACATTTGATCCCAGTGTTGTTCACGGACTGACTGTCGGAGAAGTGAGTTTTTGAAAACTCTCGTTTTCGGTGTTTGTTCAGTGTCAGTGCGTATACATATATATTTACACACACACACATATCTATATATATAAAAGAAAGTCGTGTTAGTTACACTATTTATAACTCAAGAACGGCTGTACCGATTTGGCTGAAAATTGGTGAGCAGGAAGCTTAGAGCCAGGAGACGGACATTGGATACTGTTTATCCCGTTCGACAGCGTTCCTGTGTGAGAACGCACGTTTTTACACGTACGCAGTGCAACAAGGATAGTACGGTTTCTCACAGTGAGTGTGACGCGAGAAAAAGATGGGACCGGCTGTTAAGGCGGAACAGAGTTCGCCGGGTCAGCTATGTATATATATATATATATATATATATATATATATATATATATATATATATATATATATATATTAAAATTAAACGGTCGCCAGCTGCTGAAGGCAGCACAAATTAAGATTCTCGCAATTAAGCGAGGTAACCATGCATTAGCCTAAGGAGAAAATTAGCGGAGCTAACACAGAGAACTCCTAGCAATCGGATTCGGGAAGATCGTCGTCACAATCGAGAATGTTCGAAAGGACGCACCAGATTCAAAGTAAATAAAGGGATCTTTAACTTTGCAGGATCTCAAAAAATGGAGATGTAACAATCCAAAAATAACCATGAACACAATTTATTACAACAAAACTAACAAACAATAGTCCTTTTATGACAACAATATGAAAAAGGACAAAACAGAACTACGATTAATACAAAGTTGAAAGGCAAGTTGCCTCTATAAAAAAAAAGAACCTGAAAACAAAGAGCACAGACGCTGTAACAATAGCGCCTATACCAAAACAGAATTACAACATACGATTTACCTCGTAGGAGCCCACTTTAGGGCGAGGCAATCCAACATTACGTACAAAAATGCCAAGGATACACAACTAGTCATCCTTCTTTACAAAAAGAACATCAATTACATACAGAATTACGTATAAGGTCATACCAAATAGTGTGAGTGCTTAGCTACAAAAATGCATGAAATCGGATCTTTACCCATACCATAACTTTACCAATTTTTACAATTTCAATTGCGAAGCAAGAGTGTTGTCGAACTAGGCTAGACGGTTGTGGCCCAGACGAACGCCGGCGGCCTTTGCACATCGGCGCCTTGGTACCAGACTCCAATCTGCCTCTTGCCCGAGCGACGAGGTAGTTGCTCACGGGGCGAAAGACGAGCTTCAGCAACAATGGACCACAGCCTTTGCTGTACGGGCCCAGCTGAGCTCACGAACGAAGCTCCCGAAATGCAAAAAGCCCAGTGCCGAGATGCTTACAAATGGAGCACAATAACTGGAACATAAACAACAATCTCATAAATAATGGTAGTACTGGACTTCCGCGACATTAGGAAACCAGCATACACTCCAGCTGCGAAATAACATACATAACAAATTAAACACACTTGCTTCATAACATCAAGAAATTATCATTAAACATAACAAATTTTACAAGATCCAATTTCATAACAATACTAACACTCACAGGTAAAAAGCTATACTAATCATGTATATACATATTAAAAACAATAACGGCTTGACCAGAGCCGGGCCTTTCCGCCATAACAGAGCCATCAGAAGTTCATTTCTAGGCGACACAACCAAGTAACCAGATGCACTGGGAGACCTATCGTAGGATGGATGGCCTGTGATCTTACAAAAAAGTAAAAAGAAATGCGCTCGTGCGGCAGCCAAATAAATTTAAAACCCACGGCGTGAAGCGCCGTTGCAGCATAAAGACGCTAATAAAAATAGGCGGAGAAAAGGCGTAAAAGTTTGGCGGAGAAAAGGGCGTAAAAGTTTGGCGGAGAAAAGGCAGTGTGCGAGCGAGGCGCACGTCTTTTATACTATCCAGTGGAGGGGTATGCACTCGATAGTATAGGGGGGGGGGTAGTGGGGAAATATCGATATAGGTTGCTTATTGCAAAGGCTTTGGTCTAAGCAATTGCATGACAACGCCTGCAGGTTATGCAACCTGTAAGGCTTCTATACTAAGGTGGCGGCATCTGTTAAAAAGACTAGGATTCATACCAATTATTTTTTGTGTTGCCATAAAAACTGTTATAATGTGGCTAGAAGAACAAACAAGGTGCCCATTTAGTCCTAAATTTACTCTAAATTCCAGATTTTGTTGGAAGAACTACCCACAATCAATAGTTTGCTTACAATAAACAAATACCTGTTTTGAAATCAATAAAATGTTTACCACAAAATGTTTTCTTACAAACTAGCCAAAAAATTAGCACTTGTTAACAAATTATCAGGTATTTGAAACCTTCTCATGGCCATGAGATCACACACATATTTTTAGATCTTACCAGTTTTGAGATATTAAACTTTAAAAAATTGCAATTACTTAAACATACTTAATCTAATTTACACATGTTTAGCTTACAACCTAGAAGTGCAGGATCTTCTGAGATGACTTCTCGGGTGATTGTTGGCTTCTTTATAGTACAAAACACAAAGCTTAAATTTCAAATTTAACAGTAGTACGCCGAATTACTCAAGTAAATCTATCATTTACTTATTTCGTTAACCTAGGAATATCTCAATTAATGGACAAAATTCTCTATCGGTGGTGGGTTCGTCTTTGCTAAACTAATGATCAAATAATAAGCAAACACAATTTTGTAGTTTTAAATAACAGATAACATGTATTCTAACGATTGAAATTCTCTGTACAATGGAGTTCACATATCCTCCTATGTTCTCACTTTTTTGTTAAACTATGGTAGCTAGTTCCCTACCTAAACTGCAGTTTTCAGTAAAGCGATAATAACTTTGATCCCCGTTTACAAGAAACAAGCAACAAATACATATGTACACTTAACAAAAATATCACTTATGAGACACACATCCCAGTTCAAATACTCATCCTGCAAAAAAAAAACAAAAAAAAACATACAAACAATACTCAAAATTCTCTAATACCTCTTAAATCATTAATAATGTTACACTTAATATTCACATTTGACATTCGGCTTCTACGTAGCCTTTCAGTACGAAATTTTGTTTTATAACGTCTTTTGACTGTCCATGAAGTAATACTTTAAAAGAAATAATTGAACGGCTTTCACTCCTGTTCAAAATTTCTCACTGGCAATTTCTCTTAAACGGTTTGAAACAGCATTAAATCAACTACATATGAATCTAGATAAATGATTATGTACAAGAACAACTTTTATCAAACACAAGGATTACTCTGATCTGATTCCTCTTACGACTGTAGAAAAGAAATGAATTTACTGGCTAGCAAGACCAATGTTCAATGAAACTTGCCCGATCAACGTCTGTTATTGAAAGAAGCTCACATTGCAACGTTTTAGCTAGTACAATTATAATTCTATCTTAGAAGTTTTCCAGATTGAAATTTAATGAATGTTTTCTCCGTTTTTATGTGACTCACGACCGGCGAATTCCCCATGCTGGTCCCGCGCTGTGTAGTCGGCTGCCGAGCGATGCTCACGCCTCAAGGTTTTCGTTCTTCTGCAACGGTCCGTGCGCTGCCTGTCGCGTCGAAATCGGAATATTTCCGAGCGCCGTCTCCTCGTTCAGCGAAGTTTTACCACAGCTTTCACAGAGGCGATGGACGCATCAGAATGCGAGTCCGAAACTCCAAGTTATGACTTCGTAATAGCAAAAGTCAAGCTAGTTGTTGGATAAACCATACTTCTAAGAATTCTCAAAATTCTATAATAGGATTTCCATAACGAAATTCCAAAAATAAAATAAAATAGTTCATGCCGCGTCCGTATTTCCACAAACGTTTCTGATTGGCTATAGTCTTAGTGCGTTCAGAAATCTTTTTCTGCCTGACGCCATCTCTTCGCCACTATAGAAACTACGTGTAGGGCATGATGTCGGGTATTATCGCTTCTATTTTTTGTTGGTCATAAATGTAGGCGACGACAAGCGGTTACATATATATATATATATATATATATATATATATATATATATATATGTAGTGCAGTGATGTGAAGTTGAGGGAAAAGAGTGTGTCAGAATCACATTAAAATGTGATTGGCAGTATGGTGAGGTGAGACGAGGCGACGTGAAGTGAAGTGGAGTGCTATGGAAGCTTGCACGGTGAAATGTTTATGTTAATTTGTAAAGTGTGTAAAATTTGTAAAATTTTGTATAGTTGTTAAGTTTTGTAATGTTTAGTTAGTGTATTCTGCCACCAAGTTCTGGAACTTATTTGCAGAATTAGTAATAAATCTAATCTAATATATATATATATTGTGATGAACCCGACCTGCCGCATACGGCAACCCACGCATGTGAGCAATGCGCGTAGCAAGCGGTCTGGATACCTCACAAAAAGGGGGGAAAACACCGTCACCCGGAAGTGTGTCGGTAATCCGCTGACAGGTGTGCGCGTTAAATTTATAAATGAAGGGCGCCAAACGGGCACTTACCTGTCACCTGGCACCGGCATATGAGAACCTCAGGGGTGAGCACTTGAATGAGGGCATGCACTGGGTTTGCTACTATTACTACTTTACAATAATTACAAAGTTATGTTCCATTTAAGTGTCAATCGCCTGAATGGCGAGAACACGTTTATTGCTTTTTTTTTCTAATACAATTTGGTCGGAAAGACTCTTAACTTAAACTCTATTATTATTTTTTTACATTAGATGACTTTTTTGAATGTCTTTAGAATTAGTACAAATGATAGTCGTTGATTCTACCTCTTTCGATGAATGCACATCTGTAGTCGTCCTCAAAACAAACGCTGTCGCGAACCGCGTTGCAGCAAGGCGCAGCCAGCCGGAAGCAGCAATACGTGCGGTGCTAACTTTCCTTCCCGTTCCAATCCTTCGCAGTTCCGCCGCCTGTAGTCAGGAAATGGATGAAAAAAGCTCCGATCGGTGGGTATCGGAGGAGGCCGTCAAACGCCACCTCACTCCGTACCAGGTCAGCCTCGATAACTCGGCTGCACAATCGATCCTTACGGTTCAACGCCGGCCCGTTGAAACTGAATAAATTCCAGTTTTGTGCTTTCAAACGGGGCGGCCTGCACTCCGTTGGTTGGCCAACACTAATCGCTGGCTCCAACTACCTCTCCTCAACACATCAGTCTCTTTTCTATCCCGTTCTCTCGCCTTCTGTCTTCTGCCAAAAATCCTCCTCTCTCGAGCTTCCTGCGTCGCGTCCCCACTCTTCTAATTTCGCACATCGCTCCTTCATGTGATCGGAATTTTAAATGTTATTGGTCGAAATCTCAGTTTCTCGAATATTCGACGCGAGTCGGAAGCCGATAGGGCATTTTCTAACTAACGTCATTTTCTGGGCGCCTGATTGGTGGTCTTTGTTGTGCGTGTGTTTTAGCCAGTACACCAGAAATGAACAAAGCACTCCTTTCTGCTGTCTCCGTGATGATTATATGAGTCCTATGGGATTACTTAAACAGCCGGGATCTCTATAATTCACTTATTCCGGTGCCTAGTGTTAACGTGGGCGGGCAGCCGCCCGCTCTTAGCCTGAAGGGCCGTACCCGGGAGACAATCCCACCCTAGTCGTAAATCTTTGATTAGAACGACAGGCACATGTTCGCGCGTCTTGCGCTGAGCGGTGTCAAATCAGGGACTGTCCTAATTGGCGTGACCGAGGGGTGAGTTTGGGTCCGGCGACCAGCAATGGCCTCATTGCAACAATATATATATATATATATATATATATATATATATATATATATATATATATATATATTGTAGCAAATTTTACTTATTTCGTTTAAATCAAAGTTACTACAGTTACTGAAGTAAACTGTCATTTACTTATTTCGTGACGTGTGATTACACCGTCACGCATCCCTGGGAATATCTCAATTTATGGATAAACTTCCCTATCGGTAGTGGGTTCGTCTTTGCTAGACTACTGATCAATTAACAAGCCAACACAATTTTACAGTTTTAAATAACAAATAACGTATTCTATTGGATGAAAATCACTGTACAATGGAATTCACAGATCCTATGTTCTCACTTTTCGTAAAACTTTGGTAGCTAGTTCCCTACCTGAACTGCGGTTTTCACTAAAGTGATAACTCTGATCCCTGTTTACAAGCAACAAGCAATAAATACATATTTACACTTCACAAAAAATATCACACATGAGACACACATCGTAGTACAAATATTCATCGTGCAAAAAAAAATAATACATACACACAATACTCGAAATTCACTACTACCTTTTAAATCACTAATTACGTTACACTTAGTAGTCACATTTGACCTTCGGCTTCTACATAGCCTTTCAACACAAAATTCTGTTTCATAACGCCTCTTAAATGATTTGAATCAATTGCATATGACTCTAAATAAATAATTCTGTACAAAACAACTTCTATCATAAACATACGGATTACTCGAATCTGATTCCTCTTACGACTGTCGAAAAGAAATAAAATCACTGGCTAACAAGACCAATGTTCTAAGAAACTTGCCCGATCAACGTCTGTTATTGAGGGAAGCTCACATTACGTTTTGGCTAGTATAATTATAATCCTATCTCAGAAGTTCTTTTCAGACTGAAATTTAATGAGTGTTCTTTCTATTTTTATGTGACTCACGACCGGTGAATTCCTCAAGTTGGTCCCGCGCTGTGAGGCTGGCCGTAGCGCGACACTCAAGCCTCAAGGTCGTCGTTCTTTCGCAAGGTCCGTGCGTTGCCTGTCGCGTCAATTTGGAGTATTTCCGAGCGCCGTCCTCTCGTCGTTCAGCGAAAATTTACCACAGCTTTCGCAGAGGCGATGGTCGCATCAGAATGCGAGTCCGAAACTCCAAGTTATGACTTCGTAATAGCAAAAGTCAAGCTAGTTGTTGGATAATCCGTACTTCTAGTAATTCTCAAAATTCCATAATGGGATTTCCAAAGTGAAATTCCAAAAATAAGAAAAAATGTATGAAAGCTGTAACAAAGAAAAACATGTCCTATGTTAAAATAGTCCTCCTTTCTAGCAACAAGAATGCAGCAACGTGGTTTTACAGATTCATTTCGATCTATCACCGTCGTCGTTCTTTCATTAATTGCATTCTTGTTTAATATTCATTTACTAATTCCATGTAATCTCACGATATTCACAGTACGTAAATCCATGAAAAGTGTTCATTTACCTTTTATTAAAGCTTTTGTGTTCCGTTATCTTCCGCGTGTCCTTCGTCGACTATGTGGTGTACTTGTAGGCAACCGTTCACCTCGACGTCTCGAACCAGAAAGAGAGCGAGCTCTTTTGACGCAAGTTCTCGCAACGTCCGTATTTCCACAAAAATTTCCTGATTGGCTAGGGTCTGAGTGCGTTCAGAAATCCTTTTCTGACTTACGCCATCTCTTCGCCACTATAGAAACTACGTGTAGGGCCTAATGTCGGGTATTATTGCTTCTATTTTCCGTTGGTCATAAATGTGACCGACGACAAGTGGTTACTATATATATATATATATATATATATATATATATATATATATATATTGTCACGGCGATTTACGTTTTCTGGCTGTGATTGACGCCGGCCCGGATGTAGCTCAATCGGTTGAATTGGATGGTGGAAGGAAGTTGATGAGAGTTGTTTCAATCAGATTGAAGTTATTCTAGATTAATAAATGTGAGCTATATTTCTGACAGGTGTCAGAAATGTTACACTGTGAATTTTAAGTGAAATTAACCCTACCTAATGAGCTTATAAAAAATTAAATTAACTTACAAATTGGGTTGTTATTCCTAAATCACAATAGCCAATGCGCGGAGACGCTTATATAAAATAAGTTTTTTTACTTATTTTTCTTTTACTCAAAAGTCCAGAAACGCTTGAAGAGCGCGAAGAGAAACCCGGAGCGCAGGTTTATTTTGCCTGATGGCGGCTGATGGCGAGAGAAGCCGGCACTTCGGTAGCGGGGTGTCCTCGGGTCGGTGACCTCATCAGCTGGGCGCTGCGGGCTCGGAAAAGGGCGGCCTTTGGCAGCCGTGGCAGCGTCTGCTGCACCGGTCGCGCTGGGGGGCGGCGTCAGGCCGCGTCAGCTAGAAGAAGCCCGGAGTGCTTGGGCCGTCTCCACCTCTCGGAACGACTAGCGGCGACTCCACATCAGGTATCGGCTGGCGGCGTGTCTCAGAAAGATGATGAAAGTCACCAGAAGATACAGGCAAGCATTAACCTGTGGCTAGCTTGGCGAAATAATAACTGGCAGTTTTATGCACAGTGGCGCAATGGTCACGAATCAAAGTACCAACAATCTCGGCGAAACGATCTGAAGCCGAGAAGCCATTCCTTTCTGTGCGTGAGCCTCTCTTGAAACTCCTCGGCCGAAAATCAAATCGAGAGTCTCTTTTTGGGTTTTTGCTCCGTACGTACGAGCCCTTTGGTTCCCCCCTCCCCAAATTGCTTACTTGCTTTCGAAATCACCCCTTCCCCTGTCATTTGTGATCTGATTAGCCTAAGCCTGTGGCGTCGTGGTTAATTCTTCACCAATCAGATTTCAAGATTCTCTAAAATTTTCCGTCAATTCGACCCTTTCCCTCTCACTCTATCTTTAAGTGTGTGCACGTGTGCAATGACCGTTTTCATAAACACTCTTTTCAATAAACAGAGTTAATAAACGATCATGTACTTCCCGGCCTGGGAATCACCTAAAGAAAAATATCGGCTCCGAGGACAGTGAAGCATTCATAAGGGTGGGCCCTGTCAGCGCGCGGCTGTGGGTCGTAAATCCATTTAGAAACGGGCGATTACGGAGGGGACCTGCCAGCGGCGGCGGCGGCGGTGGTGGGCCCCAGCGTGTCCCGACACACAGCTCTTTTGTTCACGAATATTTTTTCTTATTATACGTAATAATAATGTGCCGCCACTATATATATATATATATATATATATATATATATATATATATATATATATATATATATATATATATACATATATACATATATGCATACACATATATACAGGGCGAGTCACGTAACTTTAGCACGTGTAACTTTTGAACAGTTGAAGATAGTGAAATGCAGTTTTCACAGAACCTTCCTACTCTGAATTGCTTTCATTCCTGACAAATGGTTATTAATCCATAATACACTGCAATCACTACTTCTTAAACAAAACTCGGCACAGAGCAAAATTAATCAAACTATTTACAACACCCCTTTTTAACACTTAATTAATTGGGTGACTTGTTTAAAGTAAAGTAATCATTTCTGTTCTTAACATGGCTTTCATTCAAGAGTTCCACACATCAACGTTCACAAATGTGGCTTGAAATACCTAATATTTGAAAGCTTTTAAGAAACAAACAGTGTGGTTTAGCGTCGTTCAATTACATTTGTTTCGTTTCTGCAACCGTCTGTCGCACGGGTACTCACGCTTCTCCAACGGGGTTTTACGTGAACTGGCCTAGTCGAGTGCTGCGAGCGGCGCCTTGGCGCCTCGGCGTTTGGGGACGTGACGATCGCGCCCTACGCGACCTCCGGGGCTCTCGCTTCGTTGGCCGCGACGGCTCGTGCTGGCGACGCGCCGGGGTAGCCTGGCCTCCACGATCTTCCGCCCCTCCTTCCGCTGCGTGTCCGTACCAATTTTCTCGGCCGATAAGTGCCTCGGCCTCGCCTCTGTGCCCGTCTTCCTTCCCCAACACAAATGCTTCTCTGACGGTGTTTTCAGGAATGGTTATCGCCTTGGCTCCTTGCTTCGGTGATGTGACGTAGCGGCGATGCAGAAAATTGTTCGGTGTACGCCGGAAAAGAGTCCGATTCACCCTCACTGAATTCACATAATTCACTCCCACTGTTACACGTTTTTTTCCGTTGTGAGTTATCAACAAAAAACGAGTACAATGTTCGTTCTCTTCCCGTATTCGGATGAAACAATCTCGCGTGAAGTTCACTGCTAGCGACTCGCGACCGGTTTCTCTTCACTAACCGTCACTTATAACGGTTTTTACGTGATTTGTGAGACGCGTTCCGCAGCGATCCGTCCTCCGAGATTTTCCAGAGACCCCTTCAACTTTCAACGGAAAAAAATTTTTTGCCGTTGGCTTCCCTCGTTTTTCGGATACCGGCTAATCACAAGATCTCGTTCCCAAGCTTATCTTTCGAATTTCTTATTCGTGGACAAGCGTTTCGCTCGACGCGGCCGCGGCCGACGTCAGACAGTGACGGGGTTCTCGCGCCGCGTTCAAATTAGCGAACTGCCGAAGACGGTATTTTGGGAATTTTTATACATGGTCCGGTCCGTTACCAGGGCGTATATTCGAGCTCGTCTCTCTCTCTCTCTCTCTCTCTCTCTATATATATATATATATATATATATATATATATATATATATATATATATATATATATATATATATTGTAACGCCTCCACTCGTGGAAACGCCCTTATAGATGCTCTTTCGAGCTTTAATATCTCGGGGGGCAGGATCTTTGGGGTATGAGAAAGTGATCTAAGACAGAAACAAGGAAATCTACTATAATTCATATAATTTAAATCATAAAAAGAATATACACGTTCATCAAATAGTGGAACAACTTAATCTTTCCCCAATAACACAGAATGAAACCAGTTAGTTACATAACATTACCGTAAAATTGTACAAGGTTTTGGCCTTTGGCAAAATCAAACAAGGCATACTTTTAGCAGAATTTAAACCTCCACGAATTTGTTTAAAAGGTGACTGTCTTTCTATACTGAATTTAGGGAGTTTCTCACATGAACTACCACGCAAATTTGCCGTTACCCACTTTCTGGTCCGCGCCAATCTTCGCACGAAAAGTCGCAAGTTCGGTTGCTTTTACGGCGCTCTTCAGTTCGTTCGAAGGCTACCTTGGCACTCCCGCTACCCGGTGTCGCAGCGAGGTCACTCCAGCTTCTCTCGTACGCTTCACCTGCCCGTCACGCGATCGGTCAAACCAGGCCCTTCTCTCGTACGCTTCATCCGCTCCCGGCCCCGCTTCTCTTTTTTCTTCGTCCTCGCCACGAACGTGTACGCCCGCGCTCCAAGTCTCTGGCACGTCGCAAAATCGGATCTTTGCGTTACTACACTGGGCGTCGCAGCTGCACTTCGGATGGCTGCAGCGCTTATACACGCAGTCTCCACTGGATTTCACAAAACTGTCCTCTGCACGAAATGAGCACTCTTGAAAAGAAACGTTTACTGTTCTTGCTTCGCCCTGACCGCTTTCTTTCTAACCAGCTTGCAGCGGATTACCAATTTGTTCGTATTGCAACTACATTCCTATACCCACTAATCCTCCACGCTCGCACCACTCAATTATTCACTTTCACTACCAAATTCGTAGAGAACTTACGCGTTCGCCTACGCTACCAGACTCCTAGAACTAGTGCTTTCGCTCGTGTCGTCGGATTAACAGAGAAGGAGGCAGCTCTGCGCCGCTCCGCCGTACAACGCGGCCCCGACGTCACAGAACCCCCCCTTGCGCGCCGCCCCCTTCCCCGTCGAAACCACCCCTCCGCCGCTTCCGGCCGCCACCGGCAGGTCGCGCCTTTCTTCCTCCGTGCCGCTCTCCCGATGTTGTTAATCACTCCGTCACCGTCGAAGATGCGTGGGCGCCGTGCAAGTCTGTGGCCAGGCCACGAACGTCACAATATATATATATATATATATATATATATATATATATATATATATTAATATAGTGACGGAACACACGTCGTGGACCTGCCTCCGACGTACCGCACACAATGCTACCTTGTTTTGACCTGGGATCGTTAACCCTGAGGGTTGCGAGCACCGCTCGGGCGTTACCAGCGCCGCGCGGCAGCCTACTGCCGCTCCGACGCCAGGCCTGTCAGATTGTTGAATTGACTCTAGGAGGCCAATATTGGGTTTTCTGAAATGGATAGAACACAGGACGGTTCAATTTCGAAGGAAACACTTCAGTGACTGGTGAATATGCTCATGTATTCTGAAACTTTTTTAGGGACGAACACACACACTTAAATACAAAGCAAATGGCGGTTCTATTTACACTTGAATTTGGACAACAATTTCGTGTTCTTTACCGAGTGTTCAAGCCGGTTCGTAACACCTCGTTGCTACCAGTATAAGGAACGCAAAAACTATGCTTGAAGAGAAATAAATAAATTCCCATCTCGCACTTTGATTAAAACTTTAGTCACTATACCAATTTGTGCAAACAATGCTTCTGTCTTACATGCACAAATAGTTGCAACTCAGTCTAAATTGTTACTATTGCATGAACTTGTGCAGAAAAGAAAAATAACATTCGTATCCTAAGTACACAAACAAAATTCTAATTTCAGAAATCCAAGTATTTTGCTAATTAATTAAAGAATTTGAACTAGTTAATTGTTCATGCACATCTTACAACTTTTGCACTCAAACGCTTTCTTTCAGTTTACTCTTGCCCACGATTGTGGCTCGAATTGAAGTTTATCGAAATGTTCGACATGAACTTTCTAGTCATACATTTTGAATTACATTTTTCTGAGTTATTTCGTCTTTGTTGTCAGCATACCGCACGGGTACTCACGCTTCGGCGAGTGGGGCACATGTAACCCGACCTCGGCTAATGCAGTGAACGGGACCTCGGCGGCTTATCGCTGAGAACGGCTGCCCGCTGTGCGGCGAACTTCGGCCTCGCGTCGCGCTGCTCGCTGCGCTGCACACCGGCGCGGTTCCGGTCGGTGACCCGCGCCTCGCGCGGTGCTGCCTCCGTCCGTCCGTCCGTGTGCTCGTACAATCTTCTTCAGTCGCTACGTAGAACGGCCGCGCCCCGGTTTCCGGTCCCGCCCGTTTTCCGGTCCCAACACACTCGTTTCTCTGGCCGTGTTGTAGAATGGATGTCGCCTCGGCCTTTCACCTCAGCGATGCGCCGTAGTGGCGGCGTAAGGATTATACAAGGGACGTCGTGTCCGGATCCGTCGTCCTCACTGTACTTCGTGGCTCCCTTCCGCTCGTGCGTTTTACTCCGCCGTCGGTCAATCTCGACCCATTGATTAGATCTTCCTTTCGTGAATGTAGCGCAGTGCCTTCTCTCGCGTGCAGTTTTTGAGAAAATGGCTCGGGAGCAGTTTCTTCCCCACCTCCGTCGCTTCCAATCGTTCAGATTTTTCTGGTAGCGCGTCCAGTCTTCAAATCTGTATTTCTTGGAGATTTACAAGCAACTCTCCGATCTACATCACTCGGAAGTTTCTGGATGACTTATCTGCAGCTCTCGGAAATTTCAAGATGACTGCGTCTTCTGCGGCTCTCAGAAAATTTCTAGACGACCATTCGATCTGCTTCCTTCGGAAATCTCTAGAAGACCGTGTCTTCGGTTAACGGAAAAACTTTCCCCCGGAGACTTTTCCCTCGACTTTTAGAAGTTAGCCAATCGCAAGATTCGGTTTCCATTCCTTATCTTCTTACTATCCCATTCGCGACCAATCGTTCTCCTCGCCGTGGCTGCGGCTGACGTCGGGCGATGACGTTACCGCGCCAGGTTCGAAATGGCGGACATCCCCGATGGTTTTCGGGCGTTCGTGCATGGGGTTCCGGTTCGTTGCCGGGGCGCATATTAGAGCTCGTCTCAATTTATATAGTAAACGTCCCACCTTATTTGGTTATGGGGACGCCGGCCCGGACGTAGCTGAGTCGGTTTCTAGACATCAGTTCCTTTTGAATTGGAATGTAGAAGGGAGTTCATTAAATTTGTTCTGTAAGATTAATGACATTTTGAATTAATAAATGCAAGATTTATTTGTGACATGTCGGAGAAGTTACACAGGAAATTTAACGGAAAATTAGTACTACCTAATGAGCTCATTTAAAGAAAAAAATTTAAATAAAATTAAGACAAGCGAATTGTGTTCTTTACCTAAGTTACAATAGTGCCAGTGCGGGGTAACGCTTACATAACATCTTCGTCTTCATTCAATAGTCCGCTTAACCCTTCACGAGCGCGAGGAGAAACCCGTTAGCGTGGGTTTATTTTGCCTGATGCGACGTAAGCGAGAGAAGCAGGCGCTCTAGTAGCGGGGAGTCCCCGGGTCGTTGAACACCTCAGCTGGGGCTGCGGGCTCGGGGGTAGCGGCCTTTGGCAGCTGTGGCGGCGACCTCCGGCGCCGGTCGCAAGGGGGCGGCGCCGGGCCGGGTCAGATGGAGGCGGCCCGGGCTTCCCCCTGCGGCAATTCTGCCTCTTGTTCCGTCTGGATGGCAGCTGCAGTGTCGAATCGTGGCGTGGCCCAGATAATTATCGAAAGACACCAGAAAACACAGGCAAGTATTCACCTAGCTTCGCGGAACAATTACTGGCCAGTTTTTGGACAGTGACGTAATGGTCACGAATGAAAGGAGAAACAATCTCGGTGAAACGGTCTGAAGCCGAAAAGCCATTTCTTTCCGCGAGTGAGCCTCTTACGAACGTCCTCGGCCGAAAGTCAAGTCGAGAGTCCTCTTTGATTTTCGCTCTCTGCGTACGAGCCCTTTGGTCCCCCCCCCCCGAATTGCTTAATTGCTTTCGAAATCACCCCTTCCTCAGTCAGTTGTGATCTGATTGGCCTAAGCCTGTGGCATCGTGGTTAATTTTTCGCCAATCAGCTGCCTAGATTCGCTAAAACTTCCCATCAGCTCTACATCTTTTAAGTGCGTGCACGTATGCAATGGTCGTTTCCAAAACACTCCTTCCAATAAACAGAGTTAATATATGTTCATGGACTTTCCCGCTGAAGTCAGACGTGATCCATTTACCTAATAGAAACAAGTCGTCTCCGAGGACTGGCGGAACACTCGTAGGGTGGGCCTTGTCAGCGCGCAGCTGTGGGTTGTAAAATTTCTTTTGAAACGGGCGTCTACTGAGGGCGCTACCAGTGGCGGTCCCGAGCGTGCCTTTCGGACACAGCCCTTTTTGTCCATGAATAACTTTTATTATTATTATGCATAATACTAATGTGCCGCCACTATATATATATATATATATATATATATATATATATATATATATATATATATTGTGACCTTTCATTTAGTTTAGGAATACTATATGACGAGGTTATATCAATTTCAAACCTCGCGTATTCACCAAATATGTGACCGTTCCCTACTATGGGATACAAATGAGCGGATCACACTAATAACTTAATGTTATTACATGACCTTTGACTTGGTAAATCTATGTCACATCAAAATTTAGGAAGATTTTCTTATGTCCTAATCGTTCTACAGGAGTGGGTTCGTCTTTTATCCTGCTTTTGAATATTGAAATAAATACAGGCAAGTTAAATTTTAACTTTAACGAAGTGTTGATATATTCTACCAAATCTTCTGATTCAAATTCGTTAAGAATTTACACATTACCTAGAAATTCATATTACTTGCTGTAGTGTTCAGCAATTTCCTAAATATTGATCAACTGCGGTTGTACCTTTTCTATTTGTAAAATACTTTGAATGACCCAATATAATCTTTCACTTATACACAAACCCAATGAAAACCTTTATACAATTGACAAAAAAAGAAAACATCAAATCACATACACTGCTGAAAGAAAATTTACATGTGCAATATACACTTTGCATATACCTTTTAAATAAACTGGTACAATGAATGAGATCCCTTTAATAAGCGGTTTTACTGTCACGCAACTTATTAACCTTTTTACTATTTAATTAAAAACAATTTAAATCATGAATTGCAGAAAAGAATATTCATTAGAAGAACAAATATAGTAGTTAAACAAAAGAATTAAAAGAATAAATTTTACACCTTTTTGCATGAACAATTTATCTGAATTCTCGTTACGATGGAAAAATACTGAAACGTTACGCTTAATAGCCGATAATTTAAATGCCTGACTATCTCTGTCTGGGCGTGAGGTGAATTCTATATATTCTTATGCGTGATTTACCCTCCTCTCAACTGTTCTTTTAAAAGGGATTTTGTCGAAGTTTTAAAATCTGGTCTTTTTGACTCACGACGTCGCCGCGATGACACGTTCCTGCCACTCCAGACGACGGCGATGGTCCCGTTGCGTCCAAGGTCGAATTAGCCTCTTGCGTCGTGAAAAACCGTCCCTCGTCGATTTGTTGCACGCCGACCTCGCGAAGTAACACAGCTCGACGGCGGTCTCCAACGAATATACGTTATTCCTTACTTGGAATGTCCAAGCGAAATATAACTTGCAATTAAAACAAAAAAAGCTTTTTATTAAGTTTCTGATGGTTATAATTTGTTGGATATATATATATATATATATATATATATATATATATATATATATATATATATATATATATATATACTTACCTCAGTTTCCGTATTAGGGATTCTGGTTGACCACGCAAGTACTTACTACATATTAAAATTTTGAATGTAAGATCGAAATGATAAAGACAAGGGATCATTCTAGGGGGGAGCGCCTTTGTTATGAGGATGTTGGCTTTGGATTTGATACTTTTCTTTTTTCAATTTACGACGCACCAACTTACACATTACACTTATTCGTTTATTCATAAAAAACATGAATATGTTTAACAACCAGAATTTCTTCATTATATAATCGCATGCTGTTAATGTGATTAACATTATTACCAATTAAACTGTTTGAAATATCTAATCATCCGGGAGCTACCACACTCTTATGCAATAATAATATACCAACATTCTACATCCTACATTTTCACATTCACAATTATTATTACCTACCTAACACCTAACATTGGATACCGAACACTGACATAATACCGACTGCGTGCTGTCCACGTGGTCGCCGTGCCGTGCCCTGCGTTTTCTATTTCACCGTTCGCTTTCAACGTCCGGGCACGAATTCGGTCTCCTTGTTGCGGTGTACTTGCTCGAAGCCGTTGACTTCTCCTTACCATAATAGTTTATAGCCCACGCACATTGCTGCACCACGTGCTTTCACATCACTTAACAGTTTCATGCTTATTGATGTTCGGAACGCACCGATTTTTAGTATTATACATTAGTCCGATGCTCCGCGTGCTCGTTTACTCGCATATTAACACTTCCACGCACTTTCACCCTTCGATGTTTTCCGATTTCCTTCCCTCACCTCACATACGCCACACAGACCCGTGCGCGCCATTCGTCATGTCTCCTTGTACTGTTCTGACTCCTGCCTCTCTCTCTCACTGGCCGTGATTCGTTCCTAGAGTCGTTCATCTGGAAAATCGATCTGTGGTCTTTTCACATGCGCCAACTTTGAATTGGTTCTCTCTGTTCTTCCTATTTAATGACCGAATGACCGTCAGGTCATTATATATATATATATATATATATATATATATATATATATATATATATATATATATTGTAACGCCCCCACTTCGGGGAACGCCTTGATAGAATGCTCTTTCGAGCTTTAAATGTCGGGGGGCAGGATCTTTTGGGGTATGAGAAAGTAGCACACCCAGACACAAAATTAGATAAAACAATGATATATTCTGAAATATGGCACAAGAGACTCTTTACACTTGACACTCAAGTTGAAAATCAAATCAAAAGAACTTACAACACACACACACACACACACACAAAATAATCTTACTTAATGATTTGCTCGTTATGTTGAGTCTGATTACCTTCTAACACCCGTGCACGGATTTTTGCTAGGTTATTAAATTAAGTGAAATTGAACTTTCCCACACTCCTGGGATTGACTACCATTACACGTTATTTAGGATCTTATCGCTATTTTTAGATTGATAATTTTCCTCGTTAATAATTTTACACACAATAAAATGAGTAACTCTAATCAAATATTTACACAATTTCTAAATTGAATTCAATTGAATGCATTACCGTCGTACACGGCTAATTTACGTCGCCGTGACTCAAATCTAAGGTGATCTTGCAAGTTTAATGTTCTTATTCTTCGCTATCACTCCCGTCCAAATTCCGGTCTCCCCACTCTGGTATTATTCAGATACGGATTACCTTTGCAGCTGCCCAAGGCCCCGGGTTACGCACCGCCGTCGTGTCGAAGTAGCTGCACACCGCCAGCCGCGCCGCCGCTCGCGTTTCCCAATGTCCTCGAAAGCCGTCTCCGCAGTCCGCTACCAGATTTCCGAACCAGTCTTCTAAGCTCTCGCCGTCAGATCCAGGACACATGCACGCGTACTTCTCTGTCCCTCGCGTGTTACAGCACGTGTCGCTCCCACCAGCGCGACTATAATATGGCTCACAATCACGTTTACTTTACTTTATTCGGCCTCGTTACAATATCAACTTGCTGCCTTTTCGCCACCTCAATGCTGTAACGCTCTCCTCCACTATTACTCGTGTTAACGTCCACGACTCCGCGTCCTGCCTACCGAAGTTACCTCTTTCGTCGCCGTCTGGTTCTAGAAGAGTACCTCGCACGTCGCCGTCTGAATCAAGAAGAAGGCAGCTTTTCGCCGCTCCGCTGTATAAATGCGGCCCTGACGTCATAGAACCCCTATGCGCGCCGCCCCTCCGTCGAGATTACCCCGCCGCCGCTTCTGGCCGCCACCGACAGGTCGCGCCCTTTTCTCTTCCGTGCTGCTCTTGCGATGTTATTAATCACTCCGTCGCCGTCTAAGATGCGTGGGTGCCGTGTAAGTTTGTGGCCAGGCCACGAACGTCACTATATATATATATATATATATATATATATATATATATATATATGGACCTAACGGTCATTTGGCCATTAAATAGGAAAAGAAAAGAGTACTAATTCAAATATATATATTCTAACACGCCCACCTACTACCTTCCAGGCGGTGGCGATAGAGCGTGAAAGAATGAATGCTCGTGAAGCGAGCTTTGAATTCTCAGAAAGCAGGATCTTTCGGGTATGAGAAAGGTCTGAACCCTTCACACAATGTATTAGGTAAAGTTCTGGTAAAATGAGTATATGTTCAGTGAAAAAAAATTACACAGTGGCACAAATATACAATAAAGTATGCACTTTGCGTAGATGGTCACTGCAAAGAAAACAGAATACAAAAAAGAACACAACCACAAAATGTATAGGCGTTGCCTCGACTGCCTGAATACTTCAATAATTACTATTCACAATTCTTTGCTTCTACCTCTTTCTGAATTGCTTTCGTGTACCTCATTCAACTCTTGCTATTCTTAAGTGTTCTCCGTGCCCGGCCCTTTAAATGATTCTCTACAATTATTCTACCATAGACTGTTCACAGGTTTTAGCCTTAAGCTGCACATTTACTACAATGCTGTGAACTCAAACAAAAGAACGAACGTGACACACGTTACTTAAATTGGACCCTTTACAAATAATAACAACTAATTATCCCCTGACAATACAATGAGCGCATGATTTTCAAATAAGATCACTTTTACACTACATGAAAAATCATAATTCACTCTAGGAAAATTGTACAAGGTATGGCATTCGAACGAATTTGCTAGTGCGTACAGCGAATGAAGTCTAAACTGCCGCTCATACGTTCGGAATATTTCTCCCAGTTTCTTATTTGGAACTTTCACCTATTTTTAGAACGCTTCGCCTGGTATTTTAAAGCTACACGATTTCCCAACAGATTGCCGCATAGAAGTTGCCAGTTCTTTACCTCGACATCTCCTTCCCGGTAGTCATCAGTTAACCTTGGGATTTTCGATCGCTCGCAGTCCTCGCCGCGCCACTACACTGGTTCGATGTTCCACGGTTGTACCACTTCCTTCTCCCGATCTCCGGATGCCGCCACTCGTCCGAATTCCAGACCCTTCTCTCGATCTCCGGGCTCGTAACATCCACGTATTTGGTCCAAGTCCTTCTCGCCTACGCTTGGGTCTTCACTGGAGTCGTCCTTCTTCTGCGTGCCGCGTACCCGTTGTTCGCGCTTTCAGCTTTGAATAACTAACGTTATTAAATTGGATACTTCTAGCACTCGGCCAACATACACTTCGACCGTGCGTGGTCGTGGCGTACAAAGTTAAAAGCTGGATTTCGTTTAAAGTCCTTCTGCGCGAATTTATTTCAAGTATGAAACTATTTCAGATTCAAGCAATCACATCGTTTGCTTTCTCGTGTAATGTTAGTGCTAACACTGTACATGCACTTCATTTCTGAATTCTATAACTTATTAACGCGTTTCTCAAATCAGTTTTAACTAAGCAAGTTAAAATATACTCTTGCTCTAACCAGTGACTGTCGCCGACGAATTTGGTTGAGTCGCCGTCGCTGTCGAAAGAGCGTTCTCCCGAAGCGCGTCGCGTTATTTATGTGACTCCGCCTGGAGAAATTTCTGGAGGGGTGAATTTTCTCCTCAAGAAAAAACATTATCCGTAACTTCGGACATCGAAGTGCGAAAATCTGCGGGTAGATGTCGCTTTCTCGGACCATCGCTCCGCCGCGTACCCTATTTCTCTGTGTTCTGAGCTTTTCTCGTGACTTATGGTGGCGTTACGGGTTTGTATAATCCCGTGACGTCACATTATATACATATATATATATATATATATATATATATATATATATATATATATAGTGACCGTACTTACCTCCGTTTCCAAATTTAGGATTCAAAAATTCCTGGGCAAGTACTTACCACACAGCGACGGAACACACGTCGTGGCCTTCCCTCCGACGCGCCGCGCATAATACAACTCTGTTGCGAGGAGTCGTTAGCCCTAAGGATGTGTGAGATCGCGTGGGCGTTACCGGCGTCGTCCGACAGTCCACTGCCGTCCCGACGTCAGACGTCTCGAGTTGTTTCGAATCGCTTGCCTGGATGAGGCTTATGTCTGAAAATGCACCTGGGTGGGGAATACGGGCAGGTCTACACTCAAAGCAAAACATTTGTGGCTCTGGCATACAAGGCTGTACATTCTACAATCAAGGAATGACAAAAACAAAAAAAAACACACAAATTCAACAAAAATAGCCCTTGACAAACAATCACGTACAGAACGCGACCTTCGTGCTCGGAAATGAATATTCGGAGCAATTATTGCTACCTCTCTTCACAATAAATCACCTTATTTCATCATTCATTTAACGAATTGTACTTTATACACTATTTGGTGCAGGCATGCCTTGGTCTTAAGGACCCAAAGAATACAAAGTTGAACCTTCCTACTCTGAATTGCTTTCATTCCTGACAAATGATTATTAATCCATAATACACTTCAATCACCACTTCTTAAACAAAACTCGGCACAGAGCAAAATTAATCAAATTATTTACAACACCCCTTTTTAACACTTACTTAATTGGGTGACTTGTTTAAAGTGAATTAATCATTTCTGTTCTTAACATGGCTTTCATTATAGAGTTCCACCCATCAACGTTCACAAATGTGGCTTGAAATACCTAATATTTGAAAGCTTTTAAGAAACAAACAGTGTGGTTTAGCGTCGTTCAATTACATTTGTTTCGTTTCTGCAACCGTCTGTCGCACCGGTACTCACGCTTCTCCAATGGGGTTTTACGTGAACTGGCCTAGTCGAGTGCTGCAAGCGGCGCCTTGGCGCCTCGGCGTTTGGGGACGTGACGATCGCGCCCTACGCGACCTCCGGGGCTCTCGCTGCGCTGGCCGCGACGGCTCGTGCTGGCGACGCGTCGGGGTAGCCTGGCCTCCACGATCCTCCGCCCCTCCTTCCGCTGCGCGTCACCTCGCAACGGTGGTTCCCTGATCGGTTGGGGCTCCGCAGTCGTCCTCCGGAGCCCGAGGCGAGCGGGTGCGTAAAAAAAAAAATCTCGGCCGCACTTCTTGGGCGCACCCGCTCGCCTCGGGCTCCGGAGGACAACTGCGGAGTCCCAACCGATCAGGGAACCACCGTTGCGAGGTGACGAGCAACGGTGGCCCTTGATTGGTCGAGGGTCCGTGGATCCGCCGGAGGCCAACGCGACGGGGCGTCCGCTTTATTTTCACCAGAAATTACATAGGCACATGTGAAATTACAAAACTTATATTCTACATGAGACAAGAAACAAATATATGGTACATTGGAATGGCAGACACGCCGCTTAAGATTAACTAGTACAGCTATATTATCAACTAACAAGTGAATGCTTTGAGGGTGAAAGTCCATAATTGTACACAACGCTGCAAAAAATTCTGCGTCATAGCTGGTAGCGCCAGGAGGCGCTGGCCAGGAATGGCAGTATCCGTCCGCGTACCAGGCGCACTGCGTGGGCGTTGCGTCCGCGTAGACTGTGCGCGTGGGCGGTGTTGTATGAGCTTGATGTCGGTGCAGGTGATGCAGCCGTCTTACCCAGGGCAGTGCGAGGTCTGGCCACAGTCGAATGGCTCGAGCGAGCGGGAAGGAGGCCGTGGTGGCGATGGCTAGCCACGCCACCATGCCTGCGAAGGAGCGGGCGAAGCGTGGGTGGCGCAGCCATCGTGCGGGCACATTACCCACGGCTCGCAAGAAGTTGTCGTCCGCCTGTCCCGATTTGTCTTGTAGGTCTAACCACATTCCAAGGAATTTGAGTCTGTGTGTGGTTTCTAGGCACGATTTCTCCATGTTGATTTAGAATCCGGTGTCTTGGAGCCGACGTATGTCTTCTTGCAAAGCCTGCGGGGAATTGGATAGCAGCAGAATATCGTCATAATAGACAAATGTGCGCGAGGTGCAGCAGTAATTAAGCGCCGCGCACATGGCGATTTGCATGAAAAGTGGGCTTAATGCCCACCCTATGGGGAGTGCTTGAAATTGGAATGAGCGCCCCCTGCATTCGATGCCGAAATATTTCCGGGTGCCCGCCGCGATTGGTACATGATAGAACCCGTCTTGTAGGTCTATTCGTACAGCGTAGCGATATTTATGTAAGCACTGTAGCACTGCACTGCAGTGCAGCACTACAAAATTTTCTCGGCCGGGAAGTGCCTCGGCCTCGCCTCTGCGCCCGTCTTCCTTCCCCAACACAACTGCTTCTCTGGCTGTGTTTTCAGGAATGGTTATCGCCTTGGCTCCTTGCTTCGGTGATGTGACGTAGCGGCGATGCAGAAAATATTTCGGCGTACGCCGGAAACGAGTCCGATTCAGCCCTCACTGAATTCACATAATTCGCGCCCACTGATACACGTTTCTTTTCCGTTGTGAGTTATCAACAAAAAACGAGTACAATGTTCGTTCTCTTCCCGTATTCGGATGAAACAATCTCGCGTGAAGTTCACTGCTAGTGACTCGCGACCGGTTTCTCTTCACTAACCGTCACTTATAACGGTTTTTACGCGATTTGTGAGACGCGTTCCGCAGCGATCCGTCCTCCTCCGAGATTTTTCTGAGACCCCTTCAACTTTCAACGGAAAAAAATTTCTTGCCGTTGGCTTCCCTCGTTTTTCGGATACCGGCCAATCACAAGATCTCGTTCCCAAGCTTATCTTTCGAATTTCTTATTCGTGGACAAGCGTTTCGCTCGACACGGCCGCGGCCGACGTCAGACAGTGACGGGGTTCTCGCGCCCCGTTCAAATAAGCGAACTGCCGAAGACGGTATTTTGGGAATTTTTATATATGGTCCTGTCCGTTATCAGGGCGTATATTCGAGCTCGTCTCATATATATATATATATATATATATATATATATATATATATATATATATATATATATATATAAATATAAAAGAAAGCCGTGTTAGTTACACTATTTATAACTCAAGAACGGCTGTACCGATTTGGCTGAAAATTAGTGAGCAGGAAGCTTAGAGCCAGGAGACGGACATACGATACTGTTTATCCTGTAACCCATTGTTGTAACGCCGCACTGATAACAGAAGGCGATAATGATAGCCGCCTTTCGTTCGCCGTTATATCAATATATAGTCGTGTTAGTTACACTATTTATAACTCAAGAACAGCTGTACCTATTTGATGAACAGGAAGCTTAGAGCCAGGAGACGGACATAGGATAGTGTTTATCCCGTTCGACAGCGTTCCTGTGTGAAAACGCACGTTTTTGCACGTACGCAGTGCAACAAGGATAGTACAGTTTCTCACAGTGAGTGCGACGCGAGAAAAAGATCGGACCGGCTGTAAAGGCGGAAGAGTTCGCCGGGTCCGCTAGTGTATATATATATATA